>JAJIBD010007654.1:0-68637 GCA_021461705.1 Cryptotis parvus | reverse complement strand
TTTCTCCTGGCTTTGCACTCAGGAATTATTCCTGGCTGCCGGGAACATATGGGGTGCTGGGGATCGAACTTCAGGTTGCAAGTGGCAGGTCATCATGCAAGGCAAACGCCCTACTCTCTGTCCATTGCTCTGGCCCCTACAGAGCTTTGGACTCCAGTGCCAGGTATTATCCTGGCGCACTTTGGTTGGTGATGCTTAGAAACCCTCAAAATCTCCTGGGCAATGCCTGTGGGCATGTATGCTGGGTGTATAATCTGATGGTTGTAATGCAAACATTTTTATGTGTGCATTTTAAAAACTGATTTATTGCTCCAAAGACTAGAAATTGAGCTCCTTGACCTAGTCACAATCTACTCCTGGGAATATACCCTGGAAGCCAAAAACACACAGCAGAAACACAATCCGCACTTTTATTTTCATAGCAACACTATTCACACTAGCCAGAACCTGGAAACAAACCAGTATGCCCGAGAACTGATGACTGGATAAAGAAACTGTGGTACATCTACTACAATGGAATACTATGCAGCTGTTAGGAAAAATGAAGTTATGAAATTTGCCTAAAATGTATGGTCATGGAAAGAATCATGTTGAGTGAAATTAGTCAGAAGGAGAGAGACTAATAGAATGACTGCATTTATTTGCATGACATAAATATATCAGGTGATCTTACTAAAAGTGGAAATTACAACAAGCATGTGGGAATCAGAGGTTAGGTAAGATAGAGAGGGAACATGTGTGAATCAATGTCAGAGGGCTTGCTACCAACATAGAACTGAGCATTAAATACAGGCAAAAAAATGCAAAATGATGGCTTCCCAAGTGTAGTAGTGTAACCCACAATGTGTAGGAGAAGGAAGAGAGAGAGAGAGTAGAGAAGAGAGAAGAGATAAAGAACCCGCCATTTAGGCAGGCAGTGGGAGGGGAGAGAATTGGGGACATGGGTGGTGGTAGAGGGGCACCGGTGGAGGGCCAGGGATGTGAACACTGTGTGACCAAAACCTACAAATCGTGAACAACGTTGTAATTGTAAAATCTCACAGTGATATAATAAAATGTTAAAAAACCTGATTTTTATTTCTAGTGTATGTACACACAAAAGAGAATTCACTTTTTGATTTCCACTCCCTTCGAAAAAACATGCACATTTTGGCTATGGGAATGTTTTATATTGGTGAAGGGATGGGTGATGGAACTTTGGATAAATCAAAAAACCATTGAAGTTACAGCACCAGAAAAACAAGAAAAAATCACAAGAAAGAGAAAATGAACGGAAGACAAAATAGGTTAAAATAGATGAAGGCATTAGGTAGGGAAACAGGTAAAATATGATAAAATTACACTGCTTATACAAAAATCACCTGAAACTGCAATTACATACCTACAATTAAAAGCATATACTGAGCAAGAGTTTATAGTAGCGCAGGGTAGTTGCCTTATAGAGAGAGTGTGTACTAAGTTAGTTATACGTGCAAAGGCAACTGCCCCTTAGCTTCTATACCATTCTCTCTGGCCCAATATATGCTTTTTTAATTGTGGTATGTAATTGCTGTTTCAGGTGACACATATATATAATATATATATATATTTAGCTTGAACTAAATATATATATATATAAACATATATATATTTAGTTTAAACTAAATATATATATACATATATATATGTTATATATAGAGAGAGAGAGAGAGAGGAGGAGAGAGCATAAAAAGCAAAGTTGCCTTGCATGTGGCTAACTTGTGCAGTGGCAGAGAAAGAGAGAGTAGTTGCTCTCTGTATGTGACTGACCTGGGATTTGATCCCCCTCTCTGACATTTTCTTTTACATTATCCCCAAGTCCACCAGGAATGATACTTTATGCTGGAACCAGGATTAAGCCTTTTGAGCAATGATAGATGTATCCTAAACAAAAAAAAACAAACAGTAAATATCACAGTGGATCATAAAAGGTAAGAACTAATTCATACACTTTTCTACAAGAAATCAGCTTAAATATAAAGACAAAAAGCTGAAAAATAAGTGGATGCAGAAAAGTACTCAGTGAGAGGTCATGAAGGTGGCTATATGTCATTCATTAGTCAGTTTGCCTTAAACTCCCAAGCAATGTACAGCAATTCAGGACTGAACTCTATAGATTCCTGAGTTATAATGAGGTGCTGTGTTGGCTCATTCATGTTAATAAATGTCCCTGTATGATAGGGAAATTTTGATATCGGGCTAGATGTTCATGTATCTGGGTACGAACTATATTAGAAATTTCTATACATTCCCTTTTCAATTTACTTCCGAATTTTTAAATGATACTAAAAGGTATCGCAAATAAAATTTTATCATGAACTAGTTTCCATTTTGACCTGATTTCGACTGTGGTCCTATATCCTGAGATGATTATTCCATAACTGGTGCTTAAAAAACTCTTGCATAAGTTATGACTCAATTGGCATAAAAGCAAACAAATACTTAGTCATAATTCTAAATTTCTTTTTTCCAATTCCACTCTAAGGTTAAGTGAGACTATCATTTTCTGTGCAATGCATTGTTTGAACTAAATGCAGAACATGATTTAAGACTCTAGTGAACTTCTGTTTTTGTTCTTTATTAAGATCTACAATAAATTTTAGAAAATTGTTATTATAGCACTTTGTCATAAACTGATTATTTCTCTTTGTCCTCCCATCTGATTTTGCCAGGCAACAAATATGAGGTCTAACCAGGTTATCTGTTGTCTTATGTAAACAAAGATAATGAGGTGAAAGAGGTGATTGACAGCAATCTGTTTGCCTCACTTACTCCCCTTCGGAATCATTTTTCACTTTCTAAGTAAAGTACTTTGAGAAAACAGCACTGAGGGAGGTGTAGAAATGGATCTTATTAGGATAATACCATCAGGATAGCATGACAATCTGTTTGGGCTCCCCAATGCTATTGCAAAGTGATTTAGGGTAGCTTGCAGTATACAGAGCAAGATGGAATTTTAAAGCCGTGTCTGTTACATGGTTCACAGTGATTATAAAGTATAAATAGATTTGTTTTATTTTGTTGCTACAAGTAGGCAGGACTTTCTCCCCAGTATACTCCAGGGAGAGTGCAGTATTTGCTGTAATGATGGATGTGCTTAGCAATTCAGTTTCAGGAGACTCAGTGATGAGGAGTGGGCACTGTTTCTTCCAGTGGGTTTCAATCTAGTTTAAGGTTTCACCAAGACATGATACAGCCAAAGTACAAGGCAGTAAAAACAATTCCTTAAAGAACTGATTTGAAGAAGTTCACGTTTCTAAACTGATCAAACCTAAATCCTGGGGTACTTTTTCAATCAATTTGGTAGAATGAATTAGGATGGCATTTTCATCAAGCTATTCTTAGCTATGTTCTTTAGCAGAGATTTTAATAAATATAAAGCAGCAAGATCCAGAATGCAGTGGCTGACAAACACCTGCGGGACAGTTTTTTTCTGTGAAACCAGTGAAAAACAGGCCCACGCTGCCTGATAGGCAATGAACTTGGGGCTCAAATCTGGGTGACTCTTTACTTCTTAATTTCTAGGAATCCAAATGGTTCAGCAGAGCGGAATGGAATACTTACCTAAAAGCCATATTTCCTGACAATCCTCTTCAATATCAGTTAGGAGCTCGCCACCTGTTTAGTGGCTCCTAGGGGTTTATCACATAAATGAACATCATTAGGATGTCTTGATAGCAAGGAAATGGTACAAACCAACTAGCAAAGGTCTCTGTTCTGGCCTGAACTATTTTATTAGCAATAGCCTCTTGATATCATTATTTTTGAGTTCAGGGACTTTGATCTTTTGGGTTCCCTGGTGCCAAATAGTCTCAGATTTAATTTTCTCCTTAGATTGTTTAAAGCTTCTTATCTTAGAGACTGAGGAAGTGGGTATTTTTGACTCTCTAGGAGTCAACTTTTACCTTATCTCACAAGCTTTCAGACATATTCCATAGAAATAAAACCACTGTCTAGGCAGAGTGGTGACAGGCTGGGGGGGAAGGGTTAGAGTGTTTGATGCTTACCATGTGCACAGCTCTTCTCTGGGGACCCTAGAATACTCAACATGTCAATTCACAACCAAGGGAATTGTGTCATAGTTGACTAGTTAAGGGGATTTTGAGGTTGGACCAGCTATGTTGACATATCGAATAATTCTGCATAAAACCTGCAATGCCAACTCTGCTTAATTCAGCCTGTGGTGTTCCCGGAGGGCAATCTTTCTCGAGTTGTTTGATCGGAAGAACTAGCTTATTAACGATATATTCTCAGCTATAAGGGAGAGCAATATCTATCTTCAGGATCATTTTTAGTAAGGCATTAACTTCAAGTAAAAATGTCATCTTTGTAGAGTGCCTGTCACTGTATTATATCAAGATATTTAAAAATTTTAATCTATCATTTTGTGCTTTCATTTTGAATTACTGGAAGCAAAGTGAAGCTCAAAATTTATATTTAATTTTGTTATGTTAGTGTTTTAATCTAAATATATACTGACTTGATGAAGAATAAACTAAAGCAACAAATGAAAATGTTCATTGTTATAGAAAATGGAAAAGACAGTACAAAACCTGAAACTGGGAAATAATAAACATATGAAACAATAAAAATATTGATTGGATATTCAATAGCATCATAGAAATGCAGATTACCATATAGGTAAATAGGTAGGTTTGAATTGTCATTTATTCTCTAAAACTACTTTACTCTAAAATAAATAATGATTAGATGATAACTCCATAATTGAGCAACAAAGAAAGTAGAGTGCTTGAAGAGAAACAAAATATGTTCGGGCTTTAGGCTATGTTTTGAATCATAAAGAAAGTTATTTACAGCAGCAAATATCTTTGCTTTCATATTCCTGACCATAAAATACAGACTGCTTAGTTTACTAAGGTTGAATAATACAAATTTAATAAGACTTAAAAGAACATCTAGTGAGGATTTGGCACATAAAGGACTTGGTGCTTAACTATGTGTTTCACGCTGGCAATGCCGTACAAAGTTTTATGGAGATTATGAAGGCAATAGAAGGAAAGGAAATCAGAGATGTTTAAATTTTGTTGTAGGTTCTGTGGTTGATATTCTCTGTGCTATTTAATTCACCTAAAGACCTGTGAAGAATTTTTTATGATCCCATTTAATACATTTTTAAAATGTGGTTCAGAGAAGTTAAATACCTAATCCATGATGGTTCATCCCCAGAAAAAGCTCATGTTCTAAGAGGGGAATGAATAAAATGTATTGAAGATTAAATTTTTACATTATTGTACAAGTTTCGAGGAGTGACCCTGATTCTTAGTCAAATTTACAGATCCAAGAGTTCTCAGCACTTTAGACTATTCTTTACTCTCATTTCCCATATGGTAAAAGCCCTTGGAATTTCATTAATATAAATCTTATCTGTGATTCTATATCTGGTCTCACTCACTCTGCATCAATAAGCTCCAGAAATGTGCTCCAATTGCTAGAAGAACTTCTCCCTACTCAGACAGACTGGATTAATATTGCCTCTTTATCATATTAAATAGGCTATGAGTATCTTGAGAACAGTAATTAAGATTTATTCTGTGCCAGTCTTGTAGTTCAGGTTATATCACAAATTCTTTTAGTAAATATCTGTGGAATGAATGTTTAGTGAATCCTAGACATTAAACCAGTATAAAATGCATAAGACAAGGAATATCCATGCATGTGTTTATAATGTAGTAGAAGAAATAACAAAACACTTGAAATATGATAAATGGGAGAAAGAGATTGCAAAAGTTGTTTTTACAAGTACAGGGATAAAATAAGATGGAAAGAAATTTCATTGGAATTACCTTAATTGCCAACTAGTATTCCATGATTTGTTGCTAGTAATCAAGACACAGATTTTTAAAATTTTTTTTATTATACCACCATGAGACATACAATTACAAAGGTGTTCATAACTGGTTCTTAGTAATGCATTATTCCAGCACCCATCCTCCTCCAGTGCCCTATTCCCACCACCAATGTACCCACACCCCCTCCGCCCCAGGTTGCCTCAATAGCAGGCACCCCCATTTCCTCTCTTTCTCTGTCTCTCTCTGTCTCTAAGTCTCTCTCCCTTTTCTTTTACATTGTGGCTAGTTCTGCAGATATTTAGAGTTTGTCATTAAAGTCTCTTTGTGTATATTTAATGGTGAGTTCTAGTCTGACATTACCATTTCCACACTTAGTAAAACACTGGAATATCTATTTATATCCCATTAATGAATGCAGTCATTCTATATCTGTCCTTTTCCTTCTGACTAATTTCACTCAGCATGATAGTCTCCATGTCCATCCATTTGCAGTAAATTTCATAATTTCGTCTTTTTCTGACATTTCTGACAGCTGCATAGTATTCGTCATGTAGATGTACCACAGTTTCTTTAGCCAGTACTCTGTTCTTGGGCATTTAGGTTGTTTCCAGATTCTAGCTATTGTGAATAGCACAGCGATGAATCAATAAATTGCCAAGATACAATTTTTTTTATTTAAGAAAGAAAAGATGAGAGGTGTGGAGAATACAGCATGGGAGTAGATTCACATTCTAGGCTTTTAACTAAAACAGGTGTGATCCAAGATCTCTTTGTGTACACTTAAAAAAAGAAAATGATGTCCAGAGCCACACTTTCACAGTTCCTCAAAGTTCTGAGATGCCAATACAGAATGCAAAAAATGCTTGTGGAAAGGTCATGTTTCCAACACCTTAAGACTCAATACTAAGTATCTTCATTTTGCTTGGTTGTTACCACCAGCAACAGCACTACAGAGAGACAGACTTCAGGAAATAGTGCACAATGGATCGGCTCTTGTTCATTTTCCTTGGCCTGTCACAGATTATCTCACATCAAATTACCTCTGTGGTCTTAGTTGGCTTGAGTCTACAGATTTTCATACCTTCAATCAGTCTTCTTAGTGGCTCTGGCCACTCTCACAGTGTGTCACTGAAGGCTTGTCATCAACTGCTAAGAACTTAAACCTGCCCCTTGGACCATCACTGTTTGCAAAAGAAAGAGGAGTCAAATGATTGAAAGGAACTCTAGAGGTGCCCCACTATTGTCTGGAGCAATGTCTATGGGAAGAAGCGTAGTACAAAGAGAACTGGAGGAAGCAAAAATGTAAATCATCATAAACTACGAGATTAAGGGGAAAATGAATGTCAACTTGACAGTTTAACTGGTAATGTAGGGAATAAGCTACTGACATCCTGTGATTGCCATACTTACCTTCTCACAAGAGTATCAGGGTGCTGCTGCTAGGCTGATTTTATGCCATGTGGTATTTCTTTGAGCTTTGGCATACACGTGGTTGACACAACTTTCAGAGCTTCAGGTTCAGTTGGGACGTACAGAAACATGTTTGGCAATTAAGGAGCAAAAGAGGCATGAATAAATAATCCAGTTGTTGTAGCCCAGAAGGGCTTGGATTATAGTTTGAAGCAGATCCTAAAAAATATCAGCAGGCATGGAGCATGCAAGGTAAGGGTAGGAGGGGATATTCTGGGCTTTGAAAAAGCAAATGCGGAAAGGAATGGAGGCATGAAAAGGCATAATAGGTTTTGGAAAACCATTCCACGGGGCTGAGCACAACACATACGGGGGTGGGAAGTGATGCGTCTGGGAAGACAGATTGTGGCCAGATTGCACTGGGCCCGGACTGCCATCAATTTTCTCAGAAAACATCTGCTTCCTGAGTGCCGGCCAAAGCTACAACCATTTACATATGTAATCTTTAGGTCTGCGTGGAATCTGTTTGCTGCAAGAGGTCTAGTCCAGTGAGTAGTGAAACCTGGGATGTAAAAGAGGTAGCCACGCAGATGGATGTGTTCAAATGTGTTACCTGAGCACTTATCAGAATTCAGCCAGAGTTTCAAGCTGCTGTAAAGCTATAGCAAGCTTTTCATCATCTGCATTGCTGTACCTGTGTGTTTTCCACCCACAGCTGGGTCAGGCTGTAGTGCTGAAATGGAGGTAGAAAATCAGCCTGGAAAATCGCGTCTAAGAACAAATCTGCCTGAGGCTGAGTCCCCTCCATGTTGAAATAAGTAAACAAAGTTGAGTTGCTCCTGAACAGCGTGAGTACAAATAACTGTAGGCGTTTGAAAGACGTAACAAGGCTGGAACGTGATTCTGGGACACAGACATGATTCCTAACTAAAAAACAAAGGACAAGGAGAAAGGTTTTAGAAATGTATGAGAGAACCTTATCAGGATCCCCACTCTGCTGCATCTGTGTTTCCAAACCCCTGGCAACTGTTTCTTGAGCCTATGGTTACAGTTGCTGACTGTCCTCCTTTGCTTTTTTAGTTAATTATACCTTTGTCTCACAGTGACACCAGTTTAGGAGGTAGAGACATGGGGAGGAGACAATGACTAAAAGCTATTTGAAATCTCAAAATTGCCTGAACTAAATAACACAGGAGAGGCAAAGGGCCATTAGCAATAGTCTTGACCTGAACATAGCTATTTACAAATTTCAGGATTGAGAGTAGATTTATTGACTTGTCTTTGTTGGTTCTAGACAGTTCCAAAAAAAAAAAAAAATTCTACTTCCAGAATGTCATCGGTCCTAGTCAAATACAAGAGTTAGTCACAAAGACCAGCCAGTATTTTTTAAACAATAGTTGTTATATTCTCCAATCCAGGGTCTAGAATGAAGCTTTCCACAAGACAAGCAATTCAGTAATGCAGATCTAATAAAAGTGAAAAGTCAAAAGCTAATTGGAAACTTTGATGACTGGGGAAAAGGATTAAATAAATGACTTGACCCAGTGCTGGAGAAAAAAAATGTGTGAAGTTTAATACTTGCTTTCCAGATATAGTCTTTGGATATAATCATGATATTTTTACCCCTGGGAATCATAAGAAATTCATAATTCCCCCAAATTTGAATCTCCATTTTAGAAATCTACAAATAATTCCTGCATGAGTTCACTTTTTTAAGACACATCATTTATAGCATGAGATTTGTGTCCCTTAGAATCAAGTTCTAAGCCACTTTTTTTAAAGATATTAATCTTTTTTCGGTTTTTTAAAAGTATTTTATTATACCACCGTGAGATATACAAATAAAAAAGATATACAATTAAAAAGTTCATGTTTGGGTTTTGGTCATACAGCGTTTCAGCACCCGGTCCTCCACCAGTGCCCATCTCCCACCACCAACATCCCGGTTCCCTCCCCTTCCCCAGCCCTGCTCCATGGCACGTTCTTTTATTTCTTTCCCTTTCTCTCTCTTTCTCTTTCCTTCCCTTCCAGACTATGGATTACAGAACATACATTAAAAGGTTGTCATGTGTATCCTTTTGCCTCTATTTAATGCTCAGTTCTAGGTTGTAAGCCACTTTCTTTTTATCACCTGTACTGCTTGATCACTTGATCTCTTGAATCCGTTATTCATCGATTTGCTCAAGTGGGCGCCAGTAACATTTCCATTGGACCCTATCACGTGCCAATGTGGCCCAATGACATCTGGTTGATTCAGGAATATGAAGAGCCTCAAACTGTTCCTTCAGGGTCTTGACAAGCTGTACTGCATTAAGCAAAAAAAGGATATTTAACATTTTGAGTTTTACTGTTTCTATCTATATAATAAGACTATCCACAGATACTGCCTGTTGGAGTTGTGCAATTTAAATGAAAATGTACATATTTGACACAAATTACAGTGTCTGACTTTGTAGTAAGAGCTCAGTTTTGTAAGATGTTATTAATCTCTGAAATCTCTGTTTCTTCACTCTGAAAAAATCAAAGTCATCATTACCTATGTACAATATTTCTCTCAAACCTATACTTTGAAGATTGACAAAATCATTTACTCCTCAACCAGAGGTTGAAAAACATGAAGTCAACTGAGGCTAAAAATGGTTTTGGCCTTTTACAAATATGCTTTATTTTTAGAAACGTCTATCTTGGGAGAAAAAACTCTATAATAAGGTTAATGAGAAAAGCAGCAACACAAATTTGTTTTTATCACTGTTAACAGAGTTTAAATCACAGCACAGGGAGAAACAGCTGCTCTGAAGGCAGCCTGGGAACAGATTAGTAGAAACTGATTATCTATTAATGAGAGGGTTTGAGTGGTGAACCCTAGTGGAAACCACCACCACACTCAGTTCTGCCAGCCATCAATTAAAGCGGGGTGTAGATGAATCATTTGATTAGTATATTAAAAAATTCAAGCAACAACAAAAATTTTCACAACAGATTCTCCCCAGTATCATGGAAGCTGCCACGCATCATTTGCTCTCTCGTCTGTTTCAGTTAAATAATCTGGATCCTGGGACTGGAATAACAATGCGGAACAGAGCTGTGCTTGCCTGCGCTCCACTGACCTGGGTTCCGTGACCCAAGTTCTATTGCTGGCATCCTGCCTCTCCCTGAGTACCACCAGGAGTTCCTGAATGCAGAGCCAGGAATAACCCCTGAACATCACCAAGTGTGCACCCCCTCCACCGAAGTCAAACCAAACCAAACCAAACCAAAAAGAATTTGTATCCTTTGCTAAGTAAATTACCTACAGTATTTCATTACTGACTGCTGGGCACTATGTGTCCATTCTCATTTCCTTTCCTAGTAGTTCTACATCCAATTCAAAATCAGTAGAACTTTTATGTTAAGTGAAGAGAGTGTTCTGCCCCTTGAGATGTTGATCTGCCCCTCAAGGTGTTGCAGGTGTGGCTGCGGTGCCTGGATGCGTAGGCAGGTGGCAAATAGGAGACAGACTTTGTCACGCCCAGGGCTCTGCCCTGTGGGCTCTGGATGGTTGATGGTCTGACAAAAAAAAAAGACTGGGTCCCCTGGGATCAACCCAGAGCCATGGCAGAGCCTGGCAAACTACCATGGTATATTCGATGTGCCAAAAAACAGTAACAATAATGGACCTCATTCCCAATGAATGGAGACGGATACTGGGGTCTGCTCGAGCAAATCGATGAACAACGGGAAGACAAGTGACAAGTGACAAGTGAAACATAGTGCAGTGGTCAATGCTTTAGTGTATTCACATGACACTTTTTCTTTGTTGATTGGTTTGTTGGTGTTAGGCGCCATATCCCATAGTGCCAGGGCTTACTCCTGACTCAGATCATTCCTGGCAGCGTTCTAGAAACTGTATGTTCTAGTTTTGCAAACCTGGTTCCATGGGTGGAAATAGGGTTGAAAGCATGCAAAGCATGTGCCCTAAACCCTTAAAAATCTCTCCAATTCTGACACTCATTTTTTTAAAGTAAGCAGACTGAGACTCACCAAGTACCACCGCTTGATTAAAATCTAGCTTAGAGAACTGATTTACACACAGCCCTTAAGTTTCTCCATACTTAGATCAAGCTGGTTCATGACTATCTAATGAGGCTTAACTTTTTAAAAAAATCTATATTCTAAGAACTAATTACAGTGCTTGCTTATCAGGGTGTTCTCCAGTTTTCCCACAAGTTAGTAACCTGGATACTTTTATGAGTGCTGATTTTTAAATCATCTACTTACTTATTTAGAATCTTTAATACGCTAACATTTGAGAACCACTGGCATGAGATTGTGGGCCTGGCACTTAAGATTTTAAAAAGAACAGAAAAAAATTAAGCACCAAAGTTTGGGAATTCAGAGTCTAGCAAAAAGAAATAGCCTATAAAGACAATTATAATCATGTTTATTTCTGTATTAATCTATTTTATTTTTAACAGAAATGAAAGTGCAGTGGAGAAAGGATAATACAGATGAAAGACAACTGAAAATGAAGCAAGAACAGCTAGCTGGGAAAGTTGAACTGAACCTTAAAGCTTTAAACAAAACCTTAATGCATAAGAAAGTTCTGCTCAGTGTAACAAAAGAGAATTCTGGCAGGAGACAGAATGAACAAACCATGATATGATGGACATCTGGGCAAATCAGTTATTTGAAGGATGCTGGGGCATGAAATGTGATAAAGAGCAGTGAATAGTTCACCTTGCTGGCAGTCAAAGACCTTCTGTCCTTCTACATTTCTGACCACCCTCTCCACCCTCCCACACCAAGTGCTGAAACTCAGGAGTTGGACTTCTCCGAAGTCTTGGCTTGTGTATTTTCTAATCATTTGTCACTCTATGGCATTTATGACTGCCCTGTAGTCCAAGATGTGGGACACTATATATCACAAAGTCTTGTTCTTCATGAGCTATTGAAGGTCCAGTAATTCATGCATGTTATTTATACTCCACACTCTGATCTCGTCCCTTATAAAGTTCCCCATGCCACTGACATCAGCTCATATGTGTCAAGCTGTCCACTCAATAAAATGTTTGACAAAGGTTCAACAGCTGGGATGTCACTTAGAGTTTATTTACATCGTGAATTCTAACCCAACCCTTTGTTTCCCAATATCATCATTCAGTGCATAGGTCTTTATCAGATCAATATTTTAACACTTGCATAGATTAAATTCGAACATTTAAAATAAAATAATGGTGTTTTGGGATAAAATTATTTCCATTGTAGAAGTCCTTGTAGCGCGTCAGAGAGAGCTCAGTGGGTTAAGTGCTTGCCTTGCACTTGGCAAAACTTCTTTGAATACCTGGCATCACATATGTTCCCCCAAGCCCCACCAGGAGTAATCCATGAGCACAGAGGTAGGAGTAAGGATAGAGCACTGACAGGTGTGTATCCCTTCTCCCAACTTGTATCACTTGTTTTCCTGTTGTTCATTGATTTGCTCTAGAAGGCACAAGTAACATCTCCATATGTTCTGTCGCATGCTAGTGTAACCCAATGGCATCAACTCATTCCAGAAAGATGAAGAGCCTCAAAACATTTGTTTAGGTCATGGGAATGAGGTCTCTATTGTTACTATACCAAAAAAATCCTATTAAAAAAAAAGCAAGTTGAGGTAGTGCCAAAATCAAAGAACTAAAATGTTCCCCCAACCAGCACCCATATTAAAATACAAGCAGAAAAAAGAAGAGACTATTATGGCATGAATATGGAGTGGGAAGGATGGGACACCAATGCCATACTTACTTTTTAATTCCCAAAGGACAATGGAATATGTCATTTTGCTAACTATCCATGATATTAATAGCTCAGGATTGTCTCATAGGTACCCCTAATGTGTGGTGTTTTTGTTAGGTTCTTTGGATAGATATATGCTTTCATTTTGTATCAATCCTGTTTATTTCTATGCTATGGATGAGAAGCCAAGCAGTTGTACCAATGTCATGGTCTAATCAAAGCAAAGACTTGAATGAGCTCTGTCCTTGTGATTTTTTTGATGATTTTTATAGGATCATTTACAAGTTCCCATTCTGACCTGTTCAGCATCTGCAGAAGGAGATATGTAAAAATCTCCTTTTTTACATCTCCTTTTACAGAAGGAGATATATTTTATTGTGTGCCCTAAGAAGAATTTTAAAATATTTTATTTAGGCAATGTGCTTATAATACTGTTAATTGCAGAGTTTTGCACACACATTGTTCCAGGTCCAAACCGCCATCAGATTCTTAACAACGTCTCAAGATCCCCTCAACTCTTACCCTGCCATCTTAACAAACTTTTTAAAAAAAAGAATGAATATTTTGAATCACCTAGAGATACACAGTTACAAAGCTGTTTATGGTAGGGTTTTCAGTTATTCAATGCTCCAACATACATCCCTCCAGCACTGTACATTTCCTAACACCAGTGTCCCCTCCCAGTTTCCGTCCTGTCATTGCCCATCTCCAAGCCTGCCTCTATGGCAGGCATTTCCCTGCCCCCCCTCTCTCTCTCTTTCTCTCCTCCCCTTTGGGTATTACAGCTTGCAAATCAGGCATTGATAGATTATCGTAAACAACCTTATTTTTAAAAAAGTTAATGATCATGTTTTGGGTCACATACTTACAATAGATAAGTGTGGATTCTATGGTTATGATATACACAGCTACTTCACCTTTCCACCACCAAAGTGTTCAAGGCCCTGGATCAAGGTCATTATGTTGTCTGGAATTCACCCCCATGATCTCTTTTCTGCCTTTTCTTGGCATTCTCAGTTGTATAATACAGGGCGAAAGGTTTGACAACATTTGATACTGTTGTGTCACTCTTCTATTACTCTACATGCCACAGTTGAATAATATATGATATAATTTGACCGATCTCTGAATGCAGCAGTTATGTGTACCTAGGTCGAGAAGTCAACATGATGAATGATTAAAATCTGAGCTGCACAGGAGGAAGAGAGCAGCATGGGATGCCTTCAAAAGCATCGAAGAAATAGCTAAAAGACAAAGAACCTCCGACTCCAGGCACATCTCTTCAACTCCACCGTTCTCCCTGCATTAACATACGCCTCAGAGACCTGCGCCCTACAAAAGCAGGATGAGAATGCTATTTGGGTCTCCCAGAGAGGAATCGAAAGAGCTATGCTTGTAATATCACGCCTCACTCAAGTGAGAGAGGAATCGGAGTTCCGACCTCCATGGCTATTCCAGAATCAGGGACTCTGTCTCGTTTGCCAAGGCATCGAAAATCAGATGGGCTGGACATGCAATGCGATTTGGAGACAACCGCTGGACTAGAGCCAGTTACCGACTGGATCCCACGAGATATCAAAAGATCACGTGGCCGCCCACCTACAAGATGGTCAGACTTCTTCGTCAAGACCCGGAACAAACAGTTTGAGGCTCTTTGTATTCCTAAAGCAACTAGATGCCATTCAGCTACACTGGCACGTGATAGGGTCAAATGGAAATGTTACTGGCATCCACTCGAGCAAATTAATGAATAATGGAATGTCAAGTGATCAAGTGATCATTTGACCTTTGTCCTCCCTCTGACTTATTTCACTCAACATGATACCCTTCAGTTCTACTAAAGTTACAACAAATGGCTTGATTTCCTCTTTTCTTATGGCTGTATAGTATTCCTTTATATATATGTGATCACTTGACACCCGTTATGTGAATGTATATATCACTATCACTATCATTATCCTCCAGTTGATCATCTATTTGATAGAGCGGGCACCAGTAATATCTCCATATGTCCTATCTCATGCTAGTAGAGCCCAAGGGCATTTATTCGCTCCAGGAACATAAAGAGCCTCAAACAATTATATTAGATCATGGAATGAACTAATATAATTGTTACTGGTATTTGGCATATCAAATAAAACAGGGCAGCTTGCCAGGCTTGCCGTGCAGGTGGCATACCCTTGTAGTCACCTCTAAATATAGCATTTATAGATGAAGCACAAGCAGCCGCGTGAGACGAGCTGTGATAGGCTGTCGCTGGGTTGAGTTCTGACGAGAGGGAAGTCCGGATGTGGAAAATGGCTCCCCAATGGAGTAGGGGGTGTAATCTGGCTTGTTGTGCGGCTCTGTGCCAATGTATATATAAATAAATATATATGTGATATATGTATGTATAAATATATGTGTGTGTGTGTATATATATATAAATATATATCACAACATTTTTATCTACTTCATCTGTTCCTGGACATTCGAATTGTTTCCATATTCTGGCTATTGTACCCAGTGCTGCAATTAAAACAGGTGTACAAATATCCTTTCAATTTAATGTTTTGAAATTTTGTAATTATTAGGAAAATTTGACTAAAATAAGCATATAAAGGCTATACTATTAATAGTACAATAAAGTGACATGGGGTTACTTTGACTTTTGATCAATATTAGGATTCTTAAAAAATTGTTTTATGGCAGGGGATGTGGCTCATTGTTAGAGGAGCACTTGTGTTGTATGTGTGCGATCTGTGTTCAATACCTGGAACCACAGAAAAATGAAAAGGAAATAAAAATAAGGGTAATTAATAATATCTTTCAAGTAAAATTTATCATAAAATATTGGTATTTTTATGTAATTTATATCATAATCTATCCTATTATCTAAGACTTTAAATCTCTGGATCAAACATATTCAGCTTTTATTTGACCAAATCACATTTAAATACAGTGCTTGATTTTGACATCTCACATAGATGTAAACTTTTTCTCCTGCATTTGAACATCAAATTTGCAGATCAGGCTCTGTGAATTTCTCATGATATGTAGTTCTATGTTTGAACTATTAGTTCATGCTTTGCTTTTATCTATCAGATAAACTCTTGCAATATGCGACTTGTTTATGTGACACTGAGTTTGTGTCATATTCCCTGGGCTTTGAGTTATATAGAAATTGAAAAGGAGAGACACTGATCTCATAATACATTGAAATCATGATAAGATAATACAATGTGAAATCGATCCTTGTTTGCCTACCTAGAGCACTCCAGTGGGGCAATAATCAGATAACCACATATCTCCAGTTATGGTATAAACTCTGGAAATGAGCTATAATTATCTAAGCTATAAAATCAAGAGAGCTCAAATTGTTTCTGAGATAATTTCCATAGCTAGTGAGTTTTAACTCTGAATGCAAAAAAAAAAATTATGAAATCCAGTTGGACTTTGAAAGCTGGTTTTATTTCTTCAGGCCAATGGATGCATAAATACTTGAAGGGAAGAAACCCAGACCATACAGTACATGGCACAATGGGAACCTCAAAATGACCCACCCCTCTGCATAGGGTTTCAGTTTCTTGCTTGGAGCAGGTCCAGTGGTGATATAGGGACTCAGTCTACTTGGCCACATAAGATGAGCTGAAGAAGACAAAACAAACAACAAGGTAATAACTGTTCAGGTTTGAAAACCTCTAGTTCACGGTTTCATTCACTATCTCACATTGAGCAGGAGTGGGGAAGGAGATCTTACCAGAAACTTAAAAAGGGAAGCAAATTACTTGTCCAGAGGTCAACAGTAGCAGAAACAGAAAAAGAGGGCTATGAATTGTAAAGAGTCTCTAGTACCTACCCTTGGAAAATGATTAGAGATACCAAAAGATATTTAAAACTATAACATAAATAATAAAATATAGCAAGAATAACATTGGCAAGATGTTTTAGTCATGAGCAGAGATGCTTCTGATCCCCATGTTAGACTGTTGGAGTACCCCCCGAGGGAGAAGGGTGAGTCTCTGGCCATTTCTACAGATCCTCAGCCAGCTGAAAATCGCTGCTCTCTACAATCACTGCCATGTTCAAGGCCAGATTCCACTGCTTGGATAAGATCCACCCACAAGTTAATCCACTGTAAAACTCAATGGATTAATTTGTGAGCACGTTTTATGACTAAAGCCTTTAGGCTTTTGAGGAGTTGGGGATGGGCTACTTCCCCTCATTTCCCTGTTCTTCCAGAAGGACTGGCAGTCATGTTCATGCCCCAAAGCCACCACCTAGCTAGATATTTAACTCCAACTTTATCATTCCATTAAAGATTTTGAAATTCCTGGAGAAATCAATCTTATTTGCAGCTGCTGGGCATCACAAAGCTACAAGAATGATATACTTATGAGCACACTACATTTAATAGGATGTAAAGTAGAAGGCAACCAATATCAAAATATATACACACAATGCCTATCCTTTAACAACAATTTCTTGTCAAAGGGCTTAGTGGCTTCATAGTGTGATTGAACAATCTTCACTAAATTTCTTCTAAGAAAGTAGTGCTTGTTCATTTTTAGCAAATTATCTATAACAAGCAATATAAAATAATTTTTTGAGTATACTATAGGTGTATGCTTGGGGATTGAGTGGGAAACCAGCTATAAGGTCACAATCTTGGGAAGATTGGATAATGGTTGTAAGAAGTTGCAGTGGTGGTGGAACACTGATTTTGCATTAAATAAAATACTTTGTTGACCACAAAAAATTAATGGGAAAATATTCTCTAACAGCAATAACTTTTAAAAAGTACTGTAATAACTTAAAAGCACAGCAAGAACATAAAAGAAAACAAATAGATGAATAGTACTGTGAGTAGTCCACTTGTCTTGCATGTGACCGACTCCAGTTTGATCCCCTGGCATCCCATATAGTTCCTTCTTACTCCCACTGAGCTCTGCCAGAAGTGATTTGAGTGCAGAACCAAGAGTAGAACCTTGAGCATCTCTGAGCATTCTTCCTCACCTTTCCTCAAAAGAAAGAAAACAAATAATCAATTTTTCTCTTTGCTGACAATATTTTTAAATTACTGAATATATTTTTATTATACTTTAATTTGGGGAGAAAGGATTTGACCAAATTTGACCGTGCTCTCTACTTTAATCCTGGCTTGCTTTATAGGACTCAGTCACTCTTAATAGTGTTCAGAGATCATGCCTGGCAGTGTTGCAGGACACCTAAAAGCCTAAAAAGCCTCTGCATCTGCCCTGGATTGCCTCCTGCCGGTCACTTCATAGATAGGGGGATAGTCTGAATGTGACAGTCTTACCTGACCATGTATTCTGTACTGGCTGGTATAAATATTCTCTCATGCTACCACAATCATCATGGGACTAGCTAGATCTTACCAGCATATTTGCCTGGCCACGTTGGATCTCTAAGTAATTAGACCAGAGAGAAATGCTGTTTGCCTCCAAGCAAGCAAGCATGGCTCCCTGATAACTCAAAGGCAACTAAAATACAAAACTACTGTGAAGTAAACGAGACTCTTGCAAAGGCTTGGAGAAATATTTAACTGGCATTAGTATAGTCTTTGGTACAGAGGCATGCCATTTCAGAAACCCCCCTCTCTACCCTATAAAGGCATTTCCAGGCAGATCTTGGCTCAAGACATTAGGTGAGGTACTGGGAGAAATTACCTGAGGGCATTTGACCCTTCCTGCCAGGGAAGTTACATTTAGCTTATAGCTCCTCCCAGCTCTGCTAGGAGGCTTTGAATTGCTCTGTGTCCTTGTAACCAGCCAGAAGGTCTCCTGAAATTGTGACATTTCTATAGAGCTATTTTCCTGCTTTCATCTCTAGATAGCCCAGCCTAGAATGGGCCAGGCTGGGGAGTTACGGCAGATTTCTAGCTATAAAATAAGATGCAAGAAGAAAGAAGCTCTCTTTTTCCCCCTCTCTTTTCCCTTTTTGACATTTCGGCTTCCCTTGGTGTTTTGCTTCCTCCGTCCCTCTCCACTCTCTGTTGGTCCTCAACACGTGGTGGCAGCCATCTTGGCCTACACGTGACTGGGGCCTAGATGGCAACCCAGAGTCCGGAGTTTTTCCCTGCCTTTGGATTGTATATTGGAACCTGTGATAGTAAAGCCCTTTTTTAAAACTGCATCGAATTCCTGATTTTTCATCCATTCCCCACCGGCTTTGGAGGTAGAAGGGAACTTCGCTTCCCGGCACTGTTGGGGGACCCTGGCGTCGTTCATGACATGGCAGTACTCAGGGGACCATATATGTAATGCCAGGGATTGAACTGGGGTCGGCTGTGTGCAAGGTAGGTACCTTAACCCCATATATTATTTCTCCAGGAGGATATTTATTTTTATTGCAGTTTAGGTAGCTTGATTACTATAAGGCTAATTTTCATAGTCCTGATGAGTTAAATTCACCACTACCACCAAAATACTAAATCACCACCATCACCAAAATGTCAAAACCCTCCATCACCATCCCTACATGACCTCTGAATCTCCCTGATCACTATTTTCATGGCTTGGTAATAGTAATTTTTTCCATCAAAAGCAAGATATCATTTGCTACTGTCTATTCCCTTAGATTCTTTCTCTGCATATCACAGATATTAGATAGTGAGATTACTTGGTATTTTTCTCCCTCTGATTTATTTCATTTAACGTTGAAACACTTCAGCTCCACCTGACTCACAGTGTGATTTTATCTTTTCTTAAGGTTGAAGTTAAGTAAATCTTGTGACCAGTAAGTGATACAGCAGTCAACACCAAGCATTTTTAAAATTGGAAATATCTAGGGTCAAATAAAAATGCTTGTTTAGGCCAGAGAGCAGGCGTGGCTCTGGCCTTGCATCTTGTTGACCTGGATTCAATTCTCAGCACCAGATATGGTCCCCTGAGCACCATTAGGACCTTGAACATAGAGGTAGGAGTAATCACTGAACACTTCTAAGTGTGGTCCAAAAGTAAAGGCTTATTCAGTGGTCAGCATTACTTAATAAGTGGTTGTGATGTAGGCAGGCAGACAGGGGGTCCCCACACGGCAATGGATTCTTCCCCTAAGGCTGTCCAAAGTCACGTCTTGGAACCAGGAACCAAGACTTGATGAGACCTATCAAACAACAACAAACCCTGAGGGAACTGGATCAACCTTTCTCTGCCCAGCCCTTAATCCGGCTCATTCCAGGACAGAAGATCCAGCAGGAACAGAGGTCAAGAAAAGGAGATTTTCAAAGAAGACCACTCCCAAAGTCTACTCCTCTTGGCAACAGCCCTAGCAACCTAGTTTGAAGCCCCATATGGGAGTAGTTGGGGAAGAAACCTGTAAAAAGCCTTCCTGACGAAAGGACTGCGAGCACATGCTGCCTGAGCCCACATGGCTGAGCACAGGTGGTGCCCGAGAATGTGTGTCACCTGCATCTCCCCTCGTGAGATGTGTGTACTCTCTCTCTTACTTCTCCTCCTCCTTCCCTTTCCTAAAACCTGTTTTACTTCACTGCTCATCGACTCCTGAAAATTCTTTTCTGCAAGGAAGACAAGAACCCTGAGGAAACCCTGGGTAAGGCCTAGGACTGACTTTTCCTCTCCTGCAAAGAGAAGTTCCTTGCTCTAGACTGAGAAATCTCTGGTGGTGGAGTCAATTCCCGTGCCTGGAGATCAAGCAGACATCAGGTGTGGCTTGACCGCCACCTTGTGGGCTGGTGGGGGGGCTCAGGCCCATGCCATGCAGGGGCTCATTGAGAATTTATCAGTCCTTAACCTGTCCAGTGGGTCCCAGGCGGCAGAGGCAGTTGGGGAGAAAGTGACCATTTCCTCCTCTTCGGGCCTCACATAAGCCACCCGTGAGGCCCATCTACATCAGTTGCTAGGTAGTTGTGGGAACAACACCGACTTTGTCTTTTTTTTCTGCAAGTACACTAAGTGAAAACATTTACTTTATTAAGTTCTACACTTCAATGTGTACTGTGCCTTTCATAGACAGCTCTGGGAAACTCCATGTTCCATTCAGTACATGTATGTGACATTTCTTTTGCAGTTAATGTAACATAATTCTGCTTTCATGTTATTTTATATTTGTGTTCTTTAACTGGGATCTTTCATCTAATTATTATTTAAAGTAAATAATCATAGCTAGATATGCTAACGATAGTCATCATGTTGAAAGAGTTGCCCACCTGATGGGGTGACTGACTGGGAGCCTCGGAGCGCCGCACCTACCAAGGAAAACTCTGAGAGACCGGGTCCTATGCAAAAGCAAGGGTTTTATTAATAAGCGAAGTATACTCGGCCCATAGCATGACCCCAAGCGGTCAGTGGCTAAGAGCCCCGAGCCCTTCCAGGGAGGATCTTTTAAGAGATAATTCCCGCCACTACAGAAAAGCCCGCGCATAAACATCCAATAGATTTAAAATATTATATCAAGGTCTGCGCAGGCAGCCAATCACTTTGTACCAAGTAACCATCTCCCACCAATCAATCATTCTTAATACTTCTTTCTATATTTGGTGCGGCTAGATACACGTGTGGGATCATGGGTCAGCAACGGCTATGAGTACTTGCAGGAATGCAATCCAGGCATTTCAGGCCAGATAGTAGATTCTGGGCTGGGGTCTCATAACCTCTAACAGGAATTTGTTCTGGGCCTTTTGTAGATAACAAAAAGGTTACTTCAAGATGGAAAGGACACTCAGGCCCTAAATTGGTAACTTTCCATGAATAGGCCTGCCCTGGTTGGGAAAGGGGGTTTCTGCCTTCTTTCAATGTAATTAATTTTTATTTATGCTGGGAGCATTTAGAAAACATAGCAGCTTCTTCCAGGGAAACTCTGTCAGCCAGCTGGTGGTTCAATGCTAGAGCCTGACAGTGGGTGCTTGAACCCTGTGGTGCTTGGGACTACTAGGTTTACTTAGTGATTTACCCAGAACTACACCCGGTGATGTCCAGGAAGCCATGTATGCCAAGAATCCACACAGGCCAGACACATTATCCCAGCCCCTAAGATTGAAATATTTCTTAATATATTATAAATTGTACTATAGTACAGTCACATCGAAATTACCATCTTACATCTGCAGTCATTTGGTGCTCTGTGCATCATATATGAAAAATATTTTCTACTCAGTATATCCTACTCAGAGTTTTGTTATGATGCTTAAATGCATAGCATAAGCGAAACAGCACAATACAACCTTAAGTGCCATCTTAACATTAGAAAACTTAAGTTATGCTTAACATAAAGACAAAAAAAAATAAAATATGTTTACCTATTGCCATGATTTTTCTTTCCAGATCATTTACTTGCCCCCTTTCAAGTTTACTGTCAACAGTCTATTTATCATCATTATTCGGAAATGGACAGTCTCATAAAATTGCCATGACCTAATTGAATGCTTTATCTTTTGTCCCCAAACTTATTCTCCCCACTACCTGTTGCATCTTAATGGAACAAATAAACAGTCTCATGGCCCAAACTCACAATTTGATGTTGTCATTGACCTATTATTCTTACATCCCAAATCTCAATTTTTGGGGACATTATCAATTAACTTTAAAAACACATGCGGAATGTGACCAGTACACAGCATTTCCACCATACCTCCTAAACTGAGAAGCCATCCTTTCTTGTCCAGTTGACTGCAAGAGCATCAAATAGGTTTATGCTTCCATGTTGCCTAAGCAGTCCCAGTCATCATACTAAAAGAAAATCAAGTCAGGTCACACCACTGCTAAAGCTCTGCTTAAGTCCTTTTATATTTGGATTAAAGTTCAGAACCCTTAACCCAGATAATACCTTGAAAATTAATCCCTTTAGCTTCTCTGACTCAAGGTCCTTCCATATAGGAGTCTGCTGTAGAAATACCAACCTCAATACTATCTCGGAGCCTTTGTGAGAGTGTTCTCTTTGCCTGAAGGAACTTCCACAGATACTAAGGGTTAAATTGTGTCCTTCTAAATTCATATT
The DNA here is from genome assembly GCA_021461705.1 of Cryptotis parvus. Lineage (NCBI taxonomy): Eukaryota > Metazoa > Chordata > Mammalia > Eulipotyphla > Soricidae > Cryptotis > Cryptotis parvus. The sequence goes on along the minus strand of JAJIBD010007654.1, from coordinate 45,691 downwards.
CTGAAACCTTACCCACTAATGTAACTATCTTTGAATATAGGGCCTTGAGGGGATAATTAAGGCTAAATGTTGTCTGGAGGCTATAACCATAATCTCTTAGGAATATGACTTTTTTTTCCCAACTATTTTTAAACACATGGTTTATAGTTGTTCATGATTCATTTGTAACCCCAATCTCATCACCACTGTGACCTTCCATCCAGCCAATGTAACTTTTTTTCTTTCTTTTTTTTTTTTTTTTAAATTTTTTTATTATAACACCGTGAAACATACAATTACAAAGGTGTTCATAATTGGTTCTTGGTAATACAGTATTCCAGCACCCATCCCTCCACCAGTGCCCCATTTCCACCACCAATGTACCCCTCCCCCCCCATCCCCCAGGCCGCCTTAAAGCAGGTACCCCGGGTTTCCTCTTTCTCTCTCTATCTCTCTCTCTGTCTCTGCATCTCACTCCCTCTTCTTTTACACATTGTGGCTAGCCCTGCAGATATTTAGAGTTTATCACTTAAGTCTCTTTGTGTATATTCAGTGGTGAGTTTTAATCTGCCATTACCATTTCCCATATTTAGTAAAACACTGGTATCTATTTATATCCTATTAATGAATGCAGTCATTCTATATCTGTCCTTTTCCTTCTGACTAATTTCACTCAGCATAATAGACTCCATGTCCATCCATTTGGAGGTAAATTTCATAATTTCATCCTTTCTGACAGCCGCATAGTATTCCATAGTGTAGATGAACCACAGTTTCTTTAGCCAGTCCTCTGTTCTCGGGCATTTAGGTTGTTTCCAGATTCTAGCTATAGTGAATAGCGCAGAGATGAATAAAGAAGTACAGATGGTGTTTCTGCTATGTGTTTTTCGGTCTCTAGGGTATATTCCCAGGAGTGCCATTGCTGGATCAAATGGGAGCTCAATATCTAGCTTTCGGAGCAATGCCCATATTGTTTTCCAAAAGGGCTGGACCAGTCGGCACTACCACCAGCAGTGGATGAGAGTCCCTTTTCCCCCACATCCACGCCAGCACCGGTTGTTCTTGCTGTTTTGGATGTGTGCCAGTCTCTGTGGGGTGAGATGGTACCTCATTGTTGTTTTGATTTGCATCTCCCTGATGATTAAAGATGAAGAGCACTTTTCATATGCCTTTTGGCCATTCGAATTTCTTCTTTTTGGAAGCTTCTGTTCATTTCTTCTCCCCATTTTTTTTGATGGGGTTGGCTGTTTTCTTCTTGTGGAGTGCTACCAGTGCCTGGTATATCCTGGATATTAACCCCTTGTCAGATGGGTATTGGGTGAATATCCTTTTCCACTCTGTGGATTGTCTTTGTATCTTGGTCACCGTTTCTTTTGAGGTGCAGAAGCTTTTCAATTTTATATAATCCCATTTGTTTATCATTGCTTCCATTTGACAGTGGTGTGTCGTCTTTAAGGATACTTTTCGTTTCGATGTCATAGAGCCGTTTCTCCTATGTTTTCTTCAATGTACCTTATAGATTCATGTCTGATATCAAGATCTAGAATCCATTTTGATCTGACTTTTGTGCATGGCGTTAGAAGGAGGTCTAAGTTCATTTTTTTACACGTAGCTGCCCAGTTTTCCCAGCACCATTTGTTGAAGAGGCTTTCTTTGCTCCACTTAATATTTTTTGCTCCTTTATCGAAGATTAAGTGGTTGTATATTTGTGAGTGTGTTTCAGGATACCAATGTAACTTTTTAAGGAAAGAAAGGTATCTCTCTTCCTCTCTGTTCTCTCTGAGTCTGTCTGCCTGTCTCACTTTCTTCATTGAGAAAAACAGCAAGAGGCTTCCATTGAATGCTTGGAGATTTCTCACCAGAAATGAAATCTACTAGGACATTGCCTTTGGATTTCCAAGCGTCGAGAAACAAAAATATACATTTCTGCTGTCTAACCTTCCCAGTCTATAGACTTTATTATTATAACCTGAGCATATATTAGTTTTCTACAAAGCTGACTTCTGGCATTTTTTCAGATTTTTCTCAAATGTCATTTTCTCTCGGGTCCAGAGACTCTCAGACATGGGGCAGAGCGGTTCCTTGCTCTCCCTGTGCCCAGCCGTTCATGAGGTAGTCGGGAGGCATGGTGGGTTCCAGCCTTGGCCCACCACCCCCGGCAGAACCTCACAGCAAGCCAGACGACCCCCACCCACTCCATGGGCGCCGCCATTTTCCACATTGGACTTCCCTCTCATCAGAACTCCACCCAGCCGACCAGCCCATCACAGCCCGGATCATCGACACCCACCCTGGAGCAGTTTCTTCCTCAATCCGGCCCAGGTATGCTGGTCCAGAGACTCTCAGACATGGGGCAGAGCGGTTCCTTGCTCTCCCTGTGCCCAGCCGTTCATGAGGTAGTCGGGAGGCATGGTGGGTTCCAGCCTTGGCCCACCACCCCGGCAGAACCTCACAGCAAGCCAGACGACCCCCACCCACTCCATGGGCGCCGCCATTTTCCACATTGGACTTCCCTCTCATCAGAACTCCACCCAGCCGACCAGCCCATCACAGCCCGGCTCGCTTGCAAGCGGCGCGGTTCATCAGTAAAGGCTTTATTTGGAGGTGTTTATAGAGTATGCCTCCCGTGACGTCAAGCCTAGCAAGCTGCTCGTGTTGTATCTGATATGCCAAATGCCAGTAACAATTATATTAGATCATTCTCATGACCTAATATAATGGTTTGAGGCTCTTTATGTTCCTGTACCAAGCCGATGCCCTTGGCTCTACAGCATGTGACAGGACATATTGAGATATTACTGGTGCCCGCTCTAGCAAATAGATGATTAACGGGAAGATCGTGATCGTGATCGTGATCGTCATTTTCTCAATAAATCCCATAACATTATGTTACTAAAATTGCAAAGGGAGAATAATTCTATTTCTCCTACTCTGTTCTTCTTCCTGTTCAAAGAAGTTATCATTTTCTGACTCCTGTTATCTTGATCACTTGATCACTTGACATCCTGTTATTCATTGATTTGCTTGAGCAGGTACCAATAGCTTTTCCATTTCTCCCTGTCATGTGTCAGTATAGCCCAATGGCCTCTGCTTGCTCCAGGAATATGAAGAGCCTCAAACCATTCATTCAGGGCCTTGACGAAGTCTTACCATCTTGTAGGTGGGTGGCCACGTGATATTTTTATGTCCCATGGGATCCAGTCGGTAATGGCTCTAGTCCAGCGGTCATCTCCAAATCGCATTTCATGTCCAGCCCATCTGATTTTCTATGCCTTGGCAGATGAGACAGCATCCCTGACTCTGGATCGTCGAAGGAGGTCATAATTCTAGATTCCTTCTCTCACTTGAGTGAGGCGTGATATTCCAAGCATAGCTCTTTCAATTCCTCTTTGGGAGACCCGAAGAGCATTCTCATCTTGCTTTCGTAGGGCCCAGGTCTCTGAGGCATATGTTAATGCGGGAGAATGGTGGAGTTGAAGAGATGTGCCCAGAGCCAGCCAGAGGTTCTTTGTTCTTTTAGCTATTTCTTCAATAATCTTGAAGGTGCTTCATGCCACTCTCTTCCTCCTGGGCAGCTCAGGTTTTAGGTAGTTCATCATGTAGAGTTCTCCACCTAGGTACACATAGTCCTCCATACAAGGTACTAACAATATACTCATTGGCATAGTGCCTGATTCCATCAAAAAATGTTATGTAATAACCTTCCATATGTTTCCACATATTGACCCCATCCTTGATAGGATTATAGACTGTTGCCTTTGACTATTTATTCCTACTGTTTCCTTATCACCCTCATATGAATAAAACCATTCTATATTTGCCCTTCTCTTTCTGTCAGTATGATACTCTTTAGTTCCATTCATGTAGGGGCAATTTGCCTGTTTCCATATTCTCTTATAGCTGATTAAATTCCATTGTGTACATATTCCATAATCTTTATTGGTGCCACTTTTGATAGGAATGTCAACTGAGTCAGTCTCTATGGAAAAAGAAATGCTGATTTTTTTAAAATAAAACTAAGAATTGAGCTTCTACATATTTTAGAGGTCCTACTTCTGGGTATGTATCCCAAATCCATCAAAACATGGTTTTGAAAAGGGATTTGTGCTTCTATGTCCATTGTAGCACTAGTCACAATAGTCAAGATCATGAAACAACCCATGTGTCCAGGAATATATGAGTGGATAAAGAAATTATGTTCTGTACATGCCACAGAAGTCTTATATTTAGTTTATCTTCTACCCATTTTTTCCTCCTTTGTTTTCCCATTGCTTTCTCTACATTTTCTTAAAAGAGTGCAGAAAATCTCAACATTCTATTTAATAAGCCCTTTTGGAGTTACTCTGTTACCCCTCATTTCCTTCTAGCATTTGTTGCAATTCACTATTATCATTTCTCTTTGTTAGTTATTTTTCTATTGACCTATTGGAACATAAGCTCAAGGAAAGTAGGTATAGTTAATTAACTCTCACACAGCCCCTTTCTTTGTACTAATTTAGTTATAAGAAATTTTGGACGTAATTTATCATGGGCTGAGTTCACTGACTCCAAACAATTAGAGAGTTGGGTTTATTTTGTACTTAATAGCTGCAGCTTTTGTCACAATATAAATGGAAGTGCTATAGAGATTGAGGCTGAGACCTACTAAGAGACATGTTTAACCAGTTTTACTAAAACATAAATGAAATGTACTAATATTGCTAGGCCACTTGTCTATTATTTTGATCACAACGTCTATCACTTCTTACTACCTGAAATAGTCAAAAATCTCATATTAATTCATTATTAGTTTATCACTTTTTTATTTGTCAAGGTAAGAAAACTTTATGAAAAGTTTTACGAAAAATCAGCATCCTTTTTTCTGTATCTTCATCAACCAAAATAGTTAAAACATACTTAGAATTCATTTATTTTTTTAATCATCTTGGCTTATTACTATGAATCTCTTTTAAACACTCACCAAGTCTGTTTTGTATGACCACTTTACACTTTCACTAGATTGTGTGTTAGTTGAGAGCCGGTTTGTTTCTGGATCATCTTATATGTACAATATTGGGGCATCAAAGTACTTAAGAAATTATTGAATTATACTGAATTCCTTCTGAAACCACAATGCTGGGAAAATTCCACTTAATTATAGAAGCCTAAGAGATACTTTAGCTAAACTATTTATAGACATTCATTATGGAATTTCAGCATCCTCTCTTGATGGAACCGTATTTTTCAATCATTCATATAATCTCTCTTGCTATACTGTTTCTTCACTCCTCATTATGAAAAGTGTGTGCCCCCTCCTGTACTCAATGAATTCTCGTAAATGGAGCATATTTCATCACCAATATCCTGCAAACCTGACTGTGTCACATTTAAACATTTGTATGAACATATCATTTACCTATCCCTTCAAAATCTAATTGGTACTAATTAGCAAATAAATCAAACTGAATTTTCCAATAAATGAGCTTTCACTCATGTCAATATTTACTTGTTTGCAATTAGTAAAGGAAAAAGGAAATGATAAACAGGAACCAATTTTGTTTCACTTGTTTAAGATGGAATCAAATCACAATTTTTCCAGTGTAGAATAAAGTCTGCCCTTCGAGGTGTTGTAGGTGTGGTTGCAGTGTCCAACTGTGTTGACAGGTGGCAGACAGGGGACAGGCTTGTCTACACCCTAGGTTCTGCCCTGTGGGCCCTGGATGGTTGATGGTCTGACATAGAAAAACACTGGGCCCCCTGGAATGACCCAGAGCCACAGCAGAGCCTGGCAAGCTATCTGTGGTGTATTCGGTATGCCAAAAACAGTAGCAATGGACCTCATTCCCAACGAATGGAAACGTTACTGGTGCCTGCTCCAGCAAATCAATAATCAACGGGAAGACAAGTGATACAAGTGATACAAGAATACAGTGCTTTTTGAAATTAAAAAAAATGTGTACTGGTGTAATTTGAAGTTAAGAGCCCTAGACCTAAAGTAGAAGTTAATATCAAAAATAACTTCCAACTCATGTATTATATGCCATACAAAAGCTAAGTTATTCCTGATTCTCAAGATATTGTCTAGTCAATTTATCTCCATTTTACAAAATAATGATTTTTAGAAGAATTTAGCATCCTGACCAAGGTCAAAGACACAAATTGAGGCTAGACTGGGCCTTAAATCTTGGTCAGTCTGGCTCACAACTCCACGCTTTGGTCTCTAACTTTGGAAAACAGTTTTATTCTGAGCCTCTAAAGTCACATATCTCAGCTTACTTTATTGTTTCTCTACTGTAGCCCAAGATGCTTTTCTACTGCTATAAATAATCTCAGGAGAAAATGTGTAATGCATGAAGCAGAAGTACCCTTTGTTGGACTCAGTTATGAACATTAAGACTCCACAAATTGTATAGATGAAAGTGAGAATATCTAGATCACAATTCCACAGCTGAACCTAACCAAGATTAACTAAACCTAAGGTGGCCATATATAGGCAAATGAACCAATTAAATAAAATCAAGATAGATAGTTTCATTCTATACTATTTAACCTCTACCTAATCCACTTACTCAGGGCAAAAGTAATTCATTTTTGCCTGCTGTATTCTGGGCTTGTTTCTTTCACATTGATTGTTAAATAATATAACTCTACTAGTGTACTTAATGTTTAAAATCATGTATTATAGTAGTCTATGTGTGATACAGAGCTAAATAACTTATATTCCTCAAACACAAATCTTTCCCCAAATCTCTCTCATATTTGCATACTTGTAAAATGGCAGAGCCGGGATTTGTCTCTAAGTTTGCCTGTCAAAGTTGGATTTGGCTTCTTTCATAACTTAGAACACATTCAGAAAATGATCAACTACTTGAAACTTTTACTTCTTAATTAAATTATCTAGGTTTACTTTAGATTTTCTCTAGGTTTACTTAGTTAAATCTCTAAGTTTACTTTAGAATATTGCAAACTGGAAGAGATTTGTTTAGATGCTTTCTGTTTTACCTCATACTGTCTCTGATTATAACATCTCGAAGTTTCAGACTCCTAAGTTCCAGTATTTAAAGGTTACTTGAAGCAAGTCTGACTTAAGGTCTATGTATGATTAATTGAGTAATGATAATATAGGTGATACTGATTATATATATGAACAGTTTGATCACTATATAGATGAAATAGGAAAATACTTGGCCAAGAACCAAAATTGAGACAGATACTGCAAGTGAGCAAGCGATTTAGCTCTGGAAACTTGCAGGTAAAATGGCAGTATAAATCTGGGTCATAAAATCTTCCTTTCATCTCACCCAACCAACATCCACAACAATATAGTAAATGTCAGCAAAAAATCTACCAGCAACAAATAAGAAAGTAGATATAATCTTTAGCTCACAATAATGAAAATGACTGTTATAGAAGATGCTGAAATATATTTGATAGCTTTACTCCCAGTCAAACTGCTTAGAAATGGTCCAGGAAAATAGGGGAAGCTAATATAATTCAGATAATTTTCATTAATACTTTCTAATCATAGATACTAAATAGGCTGAGCAAGACCAAGAAAGTAATAATTTTTAATCTCTAGGATTAAAAGACCTCTATATATTTAAGGCTCTCTCTTAAACACACACACACACACACACACACACACACACACAATGTTGCTAGGAGTCACAGTATTTTCCCAGAGATCCATAATGAACGGAGAGAGTTGACTTTGTAATTATAAGTATCTTATTTAATACAGATGAGTTTGGTTTCTCTACATTTTTCTTGGTTTAGTGAAGGCTTGGCAGCATCCAAATGCCAAAAATAAGAGGGAAGAAGGGTATATTGAGAAGTATTTCTGGAAATCATTGGGTGCCAGTATGAAGTTTTCTAATTGGACTTAAGAAATAAAAAAAGTTACAGATCATCTTAAAATTAAGTTTTGGTGACCTAGAGTTTCTTTTTATTTCACATCTCACTGATCTTCGACTAGGATTCATAATTTGTCACTATATTGATTAAACACCAAGCATAGTATTTCCAGGCCTTTGCTTCTTCTAACTAGGAAAGCTTTATCTTCCTTTCTGCTTTATGAGCTCCCTTTACATGACAAATTCCCACTAACCTTCTAGGATTTACTTTGGCATCTCACTATAGTTCACCATTCATTAATGCCAATGCCTAATTCTAATTCTGCCCAGTGATCACCACTGTGTTTCCATGACAACCGTCTCTTCTGTTACACATGCCACTATGGTAATATAATTCTCCTTTACTTGATGGCAAAGCCTTGGAGAATGAGGATAACCCCTACATCTGTGCAGTTTTGTACACATCACAGATCTGGCAGATAAACTTTGCATTTTGTTATATCACCACAATTCATACCTTTTGCTAGTTGTCTTATTTTTAATTCTCCATCATGGAAACTGACCTGAGTAGACTGCATGCACAGTGGAATGCTTTGTGAGTCTCTCTCAGGTCCGATTAATTCTAGGCTAAGATAAAAAGAAGATAGGCAGAGGGGAAATTGCCATTTTTTTTCTTCTTCCCCTTTCCAGTCATCCTACCATGGATTGGCTTTGCTCCATTTGTTTTCTTAGGTCATGGATGGTCTCTCAGAATACCAGGTACTAATCCTTTCTTTGCATTCTTCTGACCTGTGAGCGGTAAGCACTCTTCTTTCCACCCTAAGGCAGTGCACTTTGTTGGTTTTGATAAACCTCTTTCATTAAATTTCTCTCAAAGTGTGAACTCTTCTCTACTAGACACTGACTATCTCTGGGTAATCAATATATGTTTTAAAGGATGGATGAATGCTAAAATAGGGGTCAATTGTCATGAACAACACAGCCTCAGAGGGGCCAGTTTTGCCTTTGTTGTGCTCTATAAGCATGTCTAACTGGCTTGAATGAGCACAATATAAAATAGGAGGGAAAAATCAACATGAACTAAAGATACCAAATGTTTGTTGGAGTCCTGAAGTCATCCAGAGGTCAGGTGCTACAGGTAAGATGAAGTTTATTGAAAGGAGTCAAAGTGTTAAATGATGGGAGGGCAGAAGAACAAAAGCTCAGGTTAAAGCACACCAGGCAAGTGTAAGAAACCTGGGATTAGAATGAAGAGGTGTCAGGTTGTAGAAATTGAGTTAGATACAGTCATTCTCCAGTGAAGTCTTCAAGCATATTTTTCTACTGTGTTTGCATTCTTTCAAATACAGTTCTATGACAGGTATGTATGTGTATGTATATGTTCCAGGTCATTTAATCAATACACATTTTAATTACTATCATTACACAACTATATACAGAGATATTCAAGTGTGCACATACCAACACACACACACACACACACACACACACACAATTCTACTCTGAAACTCCTGGCCTCCTCACTCTCTTGAAGTGGCTCAAAGATGCCAGCAGTGGTTTCCAGAGAATATTCTCCTAGGAATTTAATTTTTATGTTTCTTTTCATACCAAATCAAAGAAACTTGCACCCCTTTCTCTGCTTTTCCATTTATCTCCATGATCTGATATTTTCCTTTCTGTATCTGACTCAATCATTTTGCCTCAGGAAATAGCCTTCTCTGTGAGTTTGCACGCTTGCTTCCACCATTGTCAAAGGGTCTGAAGGAAGTGGAATTGATAGGGCAATGGTGCTTTATGCCACTTCATTGTTAAGGATGGCTTTGTCATTAATGTTACTCTCACTATTTTGCAGACCTGATGAGACTTGTTTTCTTCCAAGCTCAGATTCTAATTGATTGAATTATTCAAATAAGTTGAAATTTTTAGCTGGCTTTTACTAAAATCACTCTTAATAACTGTTATTATCCCTTATGATTATAATAATCACTTTGGCTTACAGTAACTTACAACGTTAGCCTTTATCCAATAAATCTTGGCAATTGTATTTGGCACAAAGTGAGGTGCTGTTAGTAAGAAAACAACTATGATGGCAGATCTGGTAGATCAGAAGCCCTTTGAAAGCCAAAGAAGACTCAGAACATCTGAATGTAATACAAATAAAGGTTTATAGCAACCCCAGCTATACCTTGAGAAAGGGGGAATCCTTTTAATATTAGTCTCTAAAGTAAAATTGCCTAATTGAATTCACCTCTGCCACCTATAGGTCTTATGTCTTTAGGCAAACTGAGTAAAAGATTTGTCTCATTCTCGATCTCTATAATGGATATAATCAAATACCTGTCCCTTGTCTTGTATCACTTGTCTTCCTGTTGTTCATCGATTTGCTCAAGCGGGCACCAGAAACATCTCTGCATGTCCTGTCCATGCTAGTGTAGCCCAAGGGCATCTGCTTGCTCCAGGAACACCAAGAGCCTCAATCATTCGTTCAGGTCATGAGAATGAGGTCTATACTTGTTACTGGTTTTTGGCATATCAAATACACATGGGTAGTTTGCCAGGCTCTGCCGTGTGGATGGTAAGTCCCTATTGCAACAATTTTCATTCTGTAAAAAAGATATACTACTTCAGTTAAAATTGTTGTATATCATTCCATGGGGATGCTGGGGAACCCAGGCCAGCACGGCCAGCCACATGCAAGGCAAACGCCCTACCCGGTGGGCTATCACTCAGGCCCAGGTATACTGGTCCAGAGCCTCTCAGGCATGGGGCAGAGCTGCTCCTTGCTCTCCCTGTGCCCAGCCGTTCATGAGGCACTCGGGACCATGGCGGGTTCCAGCCCTGGCCCACCACCCCAGCAGAGCCTCACAACAAGCCAGACGACCCCCTACTCCACAGGGGCTGCCATTTTCCACATTTGGACTTCCCTCTCATCAGAACCCCACCCAGCAGACCAGCTCATCACAGCCCGGCTCACTGGGCTGCAAGCGGCCGCACGGTTCATCAATAAATGCTTTATTTGGAGGTGATTACAATAGTATGCCTCCCGCATGGCAAGCTGCTCGTGTTGTATTTGATATGCCAAATACCAGTAACAATTGTATTAGGTCATTCCCATGACCTAATATAATGGTTTGAGGCTCTTTATGTTCCTGTAGCAGCGGATGCCCTTGGCTCTACTGGCATGAGACAGGACATATGGAGATATTACAGGTGCCCACTCTAGCAAATAGATGATGAATGGGAAGATTGTGATCGTGATCATGATCATTCCATACAAAGTAATTCCATTTTGTGGTTTTGTGTGAAGATTAAGCATGAAGTCCTTAGGATTGTTCGAGAAGCAGAGAAAATACTCAGTAACACTAGTGCTCTTGTAATGATTATTTTCATTGCTCCTGATGCCGGTGGAGTTCCTGGGTGACTTATGTGAAGTTGGGATGAAAGAGGCACCAGACTCTAGAATGGGTCACTCTCTCTTTCCACCTCTTCCACCCAGGAACAGCTAGGGAAATGGAGCACTAGGAGACTGTTTGGGCCTTCCTCCTTGCAGGAAAGGAAAGTCCATCCTAGACCTGATCAGGTCTTTAAGGTTCTTGCCTTTTTCCCACAAAAGATTTTCAGGAGTAGATAAGTAGTGAAGTTGAAATGAATTTTATTTGGAAGCTCTGAGGAAAGGGACAGAGGTATGTGTGAAGGGAAAGGGGGATAAGAGAAAGAGAAAGAGAGGTAGAGAATAACATGACCTTCTCCAGGGTGAAGAGAGAGTCCCTGTACATGTACCAGTGTTAAAGTATGAAGGTATGAATTACATACCTCAACAGGGAGATGTAGGCATCACATGTGCTCAGCCACAGCACAGGGGGCACAGAAAACACATGAACATATGGGTTTAGGCAGCATAGGCACATTGTACTTCCTTTGTTCATGTCGGTTTTTATGGGGTTTCTCCCAAGCTGCCCCACCTAGGACTTTCTACCAGGTAAGAGTCCATTGCTAGGGTAGTTGCCAAAGGGTAGAGATGGGAGTAGTTGATGCTCTTCTTTGTTATTTCCTTCCTTGTTCCTGCTGGAGCTTCTTTCTCAGGAGGGGTCCAGTCTTCTCTGAGTCTGTGTTGGTGGCAGGTCGAGGTCTTATCAGGCCTTAGTTCCTGGTCCACAAGGTGGGTTTTTAGCAGCTTTTAGTCTAATTGGTTTTATTACTTCCCAAAGAGCCATTGCCACTTGAATGTGTGTGTGTGTGTGTTTGTGTGTGTGTGTGTTGGGGGGTGGGGGTGTGTGGTATAGGATTGGGAGTGATTCTTTCATTGTCTAATGTCTGCCTGCTTCATTACTATTACTCCTTGGATGCCGATGAGCTTTTATCTGGGCCAAAGGTAAATCATCTCATAAAACTCTATGCTAACTATTTAAACTTTGTTTCATTTGATAAGTCACAAAACCAAGGTTTTTGAGTGATAGAAGTTATTGCCAAAGTTAAAGACCTGACAAATGACAAAGACAGGATTTAAATCCTCTTCTGGTTGCCTATACTTTTATACTTCTGATATACTATCCAAGAAGGAATCTTAGAGTTAAATTCACATGGAAAGAACTTGTAGCTAAATTCTCCTACATTGTCACCAGAAACAAAGCTTACTCTGTTAAGATAAGTGGACCCCTCCTTTAGAATGCTCATATCTTACTAATGCCTTATGATCACTGTCAGGAGATAGCACTATCCCAAAACTTGATCACTTCACTTGATCACTTGAATCCCGTTATTCATCGATTTGCTCGAGTGGGCACCAGTAACATTTCCATTGGACCCTATCACATGCCAATGTAGCCCAATGGCATCTGGTTGATTCAGGAATATGAAGAGCCTCAAACCGTTCCTTCAGGGTCTTAACAAGGAAGTCTGACCATCTTGTAGGTGGGCGGCCACGTGATCTTTTGACATCCCGTGGGATCCAGTCGGTAACGGCTCTAGTCCAGCGGTTGTCTCCAAATCGCATTACATGTCCAGCCCATCTGATTTTCGATGCCTTGGCAAACGAGACAGCGTCCCTGATTCTGGAATAGCGACGGAGGTCAGAACTCCGGATTCCTTCTCTCACTTGAGTGAGGCGTGATATTCCAAGCATAGCTCTTTCGATGCCTCTCTGGGAGACCCGAATAGCATTCTCATCCTGCTTTTCGTAGGGCCCAGGTCTCTGAGGCGTATGTTAATGCAGGGAGAACGGTGGAGTCGAAGAGATGTGCCCGGAGCCGGAGGTTCTTTGTCCTTTTAGCTATTTCTTCGATGCCTTTGAAGGCATTCCATGCCGCTCTCTTCCTCCTGCGCAGCTCAGGTTTTAGGTCGTTCATCATGTTGACTTCTCGACCTAGGTACACATAACTGCTGCATTCAGAGATGTTTGTTCCATTGAGAGTGAATGGGGCCTCTATCCCATTATAAAATGTTTATTATCCCATTTTCCACATTGGACTTCCCTCTCATCAGAACTCCACCCAGCCGACCAGCCCATCACAGCCCGGATCATCGACACCCACCCTGGAGCAGTTTCTTCCTCAATCCGGCCCAGGTATGCTGGTCCAGAGACTCTCAGACATGGGGCAGAGCGGTTCCTTGCTCTCCCTGTGCCCAGCCGTTCATGAGGCAGTCGGGAGGCATGGTGGGTTCCAGCCTTGGCCCACCACCCCGGCAGAACCTCACAACAAGCCAGACGACCCCCACCCACTCCATGGGCGCCACCATTTTCCACATTGGACTTCCCTCTCATCAGAACTCCACCCAGCCGACCATCCCATCACAGCCAGGATCATCGACACCCACCCTGGAGCAGTTTCTTCCTCAATCCGGCCCAGGTATGCTGGTCCAGAGACTCTCAGACATGGGGCAGAGCGGTTCCTTGCTCTCCCTGTGCCCAGTCGTTCATGAGGCAGTCGGGAGGCATGGTGGGTTCCAACCTTGGCCCACCACCCCGGCAGAACCTCACAACAAGCCAGACGACCCCCACCCACTCCATGGGCGCCGCCATTTTCCACATTGGACTTCCCTCTCATCAGAACTCCACCCAGCCGACCAGCCCATCACAGCCCGGATCATCGACACCCACCCTGGAGCAGTTTCTTCCTCAATCCGGCCCAGGTATGCTGGTCCAGAGACTCTCAGACATGGGGCAGAGCGGTTCCTTGCTCTCCCTGTGCCCAGCCGTTCATGAGGCAGTCGGGAGGCATGGTGGGTTCCAGCCTTGGCCCACCACCCCGGCAGAACCTCACAACAAGCCAGACGACCCCCACCCACTCCATGGGCGCCGCCATTTTCCACATTGGACTTCCCTCTCATCAGAACTCCACCCAGCCGACCAGCCCATCACAGCCCGGATCATCGACACCCACCCTGGAGCAGTTTCTTCCTCAATCCGGCCCAGGTATGCTGGTCCAGAGACTCTCAGACATGGGGCAGAGCGGTTCCTTGCTCTCCCTGTGCCCAGCCGTTCATGAGGCAGTCGGGAGGCATGGTGGGTTCCAGCCTTGGCCCACCACCCCGGCAGAACCTCACAACAAGCCAGACGACCCCCCCACCCACTCCATGGGCGCCGCCATTTTCCACATTGGACTTCCCTCTCATCAGAACTCCACCCAGCCGACCAGCCCATCACAGCCCGGCTCGCTGCCGCATAGCGGCCGCGGTTCATCAATAAAGGCTTTATTTGGAGGTGTTTATAGAGTATGCCTCCCGCACGGCAAGCCTAGCAAGCTGCTCGTGTTGTATTTGATATGCCAGTAACAATTATATTAGATCATTCTCATGACCTAATATAATGGTTTGAGGCTCTTTATGTTCCTGTACCAAGCCGATGCCCTTGGCTCTACAGCATGTGACAGGACATATTGAGATATTACTGGTGCCCGCTCTAGCAAATAGATGATTAACGGGGAGATCGTGATCGTGATCGTGATCCCAAAACATCTGACTGTAAATCAGCATCTCATTAGTAGTTGTATATAATCACCTGAATAATATGCTTTCTCCATAGCAATAAAGTCTTTGCAGTTTCTTTATGTAAAAAAGTCTGCCCTTTTAGGTTACAAAAAATCTTGCCTTGTGGACAGAGATTCTCATATGACCTCCTGCCTTCTATATCTGTATGAAGCAGCCCTTTTTAAAAAATATTTTATTATACCACCATGAGATATACAATTACAGAAATGTTCATGTTTGGTTTTCAGTCATACAGTGTTCCAGCACCCATCCCTCCACCAGTGTCCATTTCCCACCATCAATGTCCCCAATTCCCTCCCCTCCCCCAGCCCGCTTCAATGGCAAGCTCTTTATCTCTTTTTTCCACTCTCTCTCTCTTTCGTTCTCTCTCTTCCTTCTCTTACACATTGTGGCTTGCAATACAATCAGAGGTTATCCTGTTATCCTTTTGCCTATATTCAATGCTCAGTTCTAGGCTGGTACTATCATTTCCAATGATTATTAGCATGTTGTTCCCTTCTTTGCCTTTCCTAATCTCTGACTCCCACATGCTTGTGGTTGATTGTACCTATTTACAAGACATCCAAATCCATGTTTTGCCTGGCCTGGATATTGGTATCATACTCTCTCTCTCTCTCTCTCTCTCTCTATATATATATATATATATATATATATATATATATACAGGAAAGATATGTGTATATATATATATATATATGTATATATATATATATATATATATATATATATATACATATATTTCCTTCCTTGTACCTGCTGGAGCTTCTTTCTTGGGAGGGGAATATATGTATCACAAATAATATGATTGATATATATCACAAATAAGTGCAGTATTCTTTTTTTTCTGGCTAATTTCACTCAGCATGATCTTCTCCATGTCCATCCATTTATAGTCAAATTTCATAACTTTGTTTTTCCTAACAACTGCATAGTATTCCATTGTGTAGATGTATGAAAGTTTCTTTACCCAGTCATCTGTTCTCGGGCACTCTGGTGTTGGGGATGCCGGCAGGGTCCCCAACAGTGTCAGGACAGAAGTTCTCTTCTACCTCCAAGGACACCGGGGAACAGATGAAAACTCATGACTCTGGCGCAGTTTCAAAAAAGGCTTTTAATAGTACAAACGCTCTTCCACAGAAATCCAATATAATGAAAGAACTCTAGCTCTGGTCAGAACTTAGGCCATACAAAAGAGCCTAACTCTCCCACCAAAGAGAAAGGATCTCACTCAAGAGGAGTCCTACCCAAAAGAAGGAGCAAAAGGCCCAAGAGCAAAAAGCCAAGGAGCCTCAAGTCAGTCCACCTATATACACCAAAGTAATCTGACAGGGAGAGTCATGTCAACAAAGAACCCTAAACAGAGTGTAGAAGGGCAGTGCCACACCCTATTACAGGTATAAACAAAGGTTAAGCCAAGGACTAATCTCTTCTTCTTCTGAGATTATCTCTTATGTAAAACACTGGAGAGAGAGCTGGTATAAAGTAATACATCTTCATTTCATGAGCTTCTTGTAGTCTAGATGGTACCCACAAGGTCCTTCATATTGATTATCTGCACCAGGGTGATTCTGAGTATCTTGTTCTACATATGTACTGAAAGGGTCACACTTGCCTGCTTAAGAGAAAACTAGCATGATCCTTCCTATAATCTTCCTATAGTCTCAACCTAGTCAGGGTGGTAGTCTCCTGGTAAATTCTAACTATCTCATGCTGCGTGCAGTGGGTATAAAGAGGAGCTGTGGCCAATCTAGAAAACATAGAAGTCTTAGTAGATGTATAAGTCAGAAGTTATTCAGAGTCAAGGTGATTTCTGTAACTGCTACACCCTCTAGCAGTGTTTACATAGAAGAGAGATCTCATTAGAATAAACTTTGGCTTAGGTAGATTAAGCTGTGAGTGGGCAAAACAGCAAAGCTCCCAAACTAGCTAAACCTGTCATTCAACACTGGTTGTTTCCAGATTCTGGCTATTGGTGAATAGTGCTGCTATGAACCTAAAAGTGCAGATGGTGTTTCTGCTGTGTGCTTTTTGCTTCCTAGGGCATATTCCCAGGAGTGGTATGGTTGGGTCAAATGGGAGCTCAATGTCTAGCTTTTGTTGGAATGTTCATATTGTTTTCCAAAAAGGCTGTGCCAGTCCACATTCCCACCAACAATTGATGAGAGTTCCTTCCTCCCCACATCCAAGCCAGCACTGGTTGTTCCTGCTCTTTTGGATATGTGCCAGTCTCTGTGGAGTGAGATGTTATCTCATTGTGTTTTGATTTACATATCCCTGATGTTTAGTGATGATGAGTATTTTTCCATATGCCTTTGGGTCATTAGGATTTCTTCTTTGTCGAAATTTCTGTTCATTTCTTCTCCCCATTGTTTGATGGAGTTGGCTGTTTTCTTCTTGTAAAGTTCTACTGGTGCCTGATATATCCTAGATATTAACCCCTTGATGCCCTTGGACTCTACTAACATGAGACAGGACATATGGAGATGTTATTGGTGCCCACTTGAGCAAATCGATGATGAATGGGTAGACAGTGATTATCAGATGGGTGTTGAGTGAATATTCTTTCCCACTCTGTGGACTATCTTTGTATCTTGTTCACTGTTTCTTTTGAGGTGAAGAAGCTTTTTGGTTTCATGTAGTCCCATATGTTTATTTTTGCTTTCAATTGCTTTTTTTAGTGGTGTTTTTATCTTTGAAGAATTCTTTAGCTTCAATGTTGTTGAGGGTTCTTCCTATATATTCTTCGACGTACTTTATGGATTCAGGTCTGCTATTGAGATCTTTAATCCATTTTGATCTGACTTTTGTGCCTGGTGTTAGAGAGGGGTCCAAATTAATTATTTTACATATAGCTGCCCAGTTTTCCCAGCACCACTTGTTGAAGAGACTTTCCTTGCTCCATTTCATACTTTTTTCTCTTTTATCAAAAAATTCAATGATTGTGTATTTGAGGGTGAATGTCAGGGAACCTTTCATTTTATTATTGTGACCATGGTATTTTATTTACCTACTACTCATTATCACTTCTCTGATGTTTCACTGAGAAACCTTTGAGTCTCTGGAGAAGAAATCTGGAGAAGAAAATGAGAGTCAGAATTTAAATAATTTCAAGAACTAAGTGTGGTGGAAGATGGTATTGAAAAGGCACCAGGCAGAAATAACATCATACTAAAATGGGTTTTATGGCTTAATTAAAGATGGGTATCTAGAATTCCATCAGTTTCTATCTAACCCTAGGAGTAGAAACTGCAGAAGAGAAACCAAATAGACTCAACTATGCGTATAAACATGAGATAGGAAAAGGAAAGCTATTAAACCTTGAGGGCATCAACTTTTTAAGATATATAATGAGAGCTGTAGTATGTCACCCAGATTCCAGGAGTAAGTACCTATTCTCCCATCTACCAGTTACATGAATTGGTGAGAAAACTCATTAGACAACCCATTGAGTACTGTCTAAAGCTAGACTTTTTCTATGCACAACCCATAGCCACTCACTGGTCAATACAGAAAGGACTTTTCCTTTTGTGTTAGTATAATAAGATTCTGTAGAGACCCAGCTCCAAAACCCACTGTGACAGCATGGGAAACCTTTATTCAATGAATTCTCTTTCAAGTTGCTCCTCTGAGCTCATATCCCACAGGTATTCAGCCTCACAGCACTACCCAGTAAATTTCCTGCACATAAATCAGTGCCTCATAGTTTATTTACCAGGAAACCTGAACTGCAATATGCAGGGAAGTATGTGTCTGCTGTGGCAGCCAAATACAGTTAATTTCCATATTTTTGAGAGGCTTGTAATGAATTGCCAAATATTTACTGTGGTATCAGTGAATATATCAAGACACAATAAATATCAGGAACACTTTCATAAGTCAAAATGGAACCATTTTATTGATTTTTCAGGAGCAATTTTGCTGTTGTCAGAGGATAAGTCAGTGATGTAGGCAGAGGTTCAGGTCTGAGTGAGGACACTGATCAACACATCTTTATCTCCAAGGTCTTCAATACTCAGGACAGACTAGGGAAAAAAAATTTTCATTACGACTGAATGGTGTTGAATTGCTATTCTTCTGTTCAGTTTAGAGTTGCTTCTTCCCAATTCGTTTATGCTTTTTAAGTTCCAAGAGAACTCCTGATGTTAAGTCACTATGGCACAGGCTTGACCTTTAGATGTAACTGAAGCAAAGAGAACATTTGCTGCAATTTTCTGGATATGGAAATTTTATGGCACATAATTGTATTTCTTAGGGGTGCAATATGTGAAAGGCAAAGCACAACCATCTCAGAGTTTTGGAATTCAGCTGATTACCATCATTAAGACTATATTTTGGCCCAGATCCCTTCTACTCCAGTCATTCACAGATCTTTCTTCAAGATGGTTACTCATATTATCCATTCCCCCCCATCTTTGGAGAATCTAGTTTAAAACTTAGGTGAAGTATAACTCACAAATTCACTTGGTTATAATCAATTACTTCTCTAAGAAAAATTAATATATTTAATTTTTTTAGAAATTCTTGACTTTATAAAAAAGCAAGTCACATCATTAGACATGATAATTTAAATTCAGAAACTCTTTTTTATTGAGAAGACATACTTAGACATAGGAATTTAAATTCAGAAACTCTATCCTAAGGGAATAATCCAAATAACACACAAGGCTTTTCCATACTATGTTTGACATAACTATCAAAAACAATGCTTAATTGTTTTTCTTTCATCCTGTCTTCTTTGAGAAGGATTTAAGCTTTATTGGAGTAAGGATTATGGATGGTTTATTTTTTTTGTTGTTGTTTTGTTTTGTTTGGGGGGCCACACTTGGGGAAGTTGAGGGCTTATTCATGGCTCAGCCCTCAGGAATCACTCTTGCTGCCTCAGGGGGCCATATTGGGTGCCAGGTATTGAACACAGGTTTTCTGTATGCAAGGCAAAAATGCTATACTATTGCTTCGGCCCATGGATGGTTTCTTCACTGGTGAGTGGCTCATATCTGAAATGGTGCTTAATCCAAGGTGAATGTTCAATAAATATTCAACAGTCATGCAAATATTAATAGGATTCGAATGTAGCTAAAAAAGTAGTAATGCTGCAATTAAATAGGTTATATATGAAATTATATAAAATTATCCTTTGCATAAAAGGGCAGAACAAACATTTCTAGTTAGAAAGAGCTGAAAAAAGTTCTGGTTAGTAAAATTGTAAAATTCTTGAGTATAATCCCCAGAATTTCAAAATAAAAACAACATATGCTTTGTGACTTCTTTTTGGAACTTGAAAAATATTAGCACACATTTTCAAGTTTTGGAATTAAAATAATAGAACATAATTATTGCTTGAAGTTAAAAGGTCATTATAAATTTTAGCTTGAAGAATAAAAAATAGCATTTTAGTTTTTAAGAAGAGAAATAGGAAAATTATCTGTTGCTAAGTGTATGTGCACATATACAGACATTAATTACAGTGACATAAGACTGGAATAATGCTTTGCCTACTGATAGAACAAGCTTTAACTTGGTGAGGTATAACAATATGAAATGTGTTTTTCCTTCTGTTACTGTAACTTACTCTTCCAATCCTCCTTTCCCACTGGCTAGTAGCCACATAAGCTTTATGGTTATTAATGCAATCTATTTGCAGTACATAGTATTCTTTAACTTTCACCTCAGGTTTTCACTCTTTCTCCTCCCTTTGCTGAAGACTCAGTTGGTGCCTCCTGGGCCTCTGAGAAGTTGAAAAGGCAGTGAACTCTTTCCTCCTGTGGCCTCCTCACAGCACACTAGTGAAAACCCAAACTGTGAGATTTTAAGTTCTTATTTTCTGTGGAAACTTCAGTTGCTACTAAGGAAGAGTATAAACGCTCAAGGATTCTATTGCGCATTCCAGATCTAACAGCTATGTTTTCAGAAACTCAGAGGAGTGATTACTTATGTGAGCAAGAGAGCAGATTGGACCTTTTAGCACCCCTCTGAAGATAATGTGTG
This sequence comes from Cryptotis parvus, assembly GCA_021461705.1. NCBI lineage: Eukaryota > Metazoa > Chordata > Mammalia > Eulipotyphla > Soricidae > Cryptotis > Cryptotis parvus. Next base: position 24,908 of record JAJIBD010007654.1, on the reverse strand, counting down.
CAGTGTTAGATCCATTAAAATATTCAAGTGTGAAGGGATAATAGAATGGCTTTAAATTATAAGAATTTTTTGATTTTCTTTTTCCTACTTTTACCAAAGGAGAAAAACCTAACTGGGCAACCATTTGGGAGAGGCTATTTTTAGGTCAGAACCTTCTCTGTGAGTAGGGATTACTCCTGGTGGTGCTCTAATTATTATAGGTAGTGTCAGGTATTGATCTGTGGTTTGCTGTGTACAAGTCAAGTGACTTTCTTCCTCTATCATATCTCCAGTTTGGTAAGAGTCAATCTGAGTTAAACACAGAGGAAGAGAAAAAAGCTAGTGGCCATGATTTGAGAAATAATGGAGAGTAAAATAGAAATGGATGGAAAGGAGGAGATGAGAGGAGAAAAAATTTAAAGATGTTTTACTGTGGGACTTTAGTGGGTAAGGCCCTTGTCTTGCACATGGCTTACCAGGTTCAATTCTTGGCACCCTATATGGCTATATGGTCCCCAATGACCAGGAGGAGTAATTTCTGAATTCAGGGCCAGGAGTAAACCCTGAGCACTGCAAGGTGTGGCCAAAACTATCCTCTACCCTCAATTAAAAGGTGTATTGCTGACTCTAAAAAATTGTTCCTTTAAAATTTCTGCTGCCACTGCATATTGGAAGACATTAAAATAAATATTTTTATAATTTTCAATTATTTTGAAATGATGGAGCATTTATTTTTATGTGACATCATAGAGCTCTAGTTACACAGATGCTATGTTATACAGATAATGTGAATTCTATCATTTACCAAGCATGCCATCCATCTATCCTGGTAGACACAAATCATTGTCTTGACATTGAATAGTCTAGCCATGATCTCTGAATGCATGCTAGTGGTTTTCCTAAAAAGTTCTTTAAAACAAATATTTATTGAAATTATTTCAGTTCTAAGTAGCCCCAAATTTATCCTCAGAAATCTTGGGTTCATATTCCAGCATTACTTTGAGAACTGGGCATGTAAACTGTGATCCTCTTAAAGGCAGGAAATACATATTAAGAATTTTTTGTTCTTGTTGCTAAAGTTTTAACATTTGGTTACCTGAGCCATCCTACAAACACTGTGAGTGAATAAAGCTGCAACGTTTTGGCTTTATCCAAGAAATTCTACTGTATCTATAAAATTTCAGATAAAATATTCCTTATGGTAACAATATTATTCTTTTCATGAGGAATTCAACTACCTATAACTTTGGCTAGAATGACTCTATTACTGGGCATCTAATATGAACAGCTACGTTCTCCACACCTCGACTCTTACCTTAAAAAAACATTTAATATTTTCTTGAGTATATTATGAAAGGAAATAGAAGTATAGATAAGAATAAAGTGATAATATTTGTAATTTGAAAGATCATTCTTTTGAAAAAAAATTTTTCCAAGACCCCCTGGGTTGGAGTAACATCAATGTTCTAAGAAGTTTAAAATTTTAATTTTTCTCATGCGGGAGCATCTCTGAGGATTTTGGATAAATTGTTTAAATAGAGGAAATGAATAATATGCAGTCTTCCCCATCCTTACACATTTTGCCTTTTGTCACCATGGTTACTCTTATTTAAATTTTTTAGCATTGATAGACACTTAGTGATGCTCCAATATTGAAGGGGTTATTGGTGTTTACATAGTATGATGACTGCTACACTATTTTTCCCCAGCTGATCAAAGTGTCATCTGCTTTCCCTTCTATTATTCTTATAAATAAAAACACATCAAGTTCCTTCTGAAGGTTTCTGGTTCCATCCCAAAGGAGTTTCACAGTAATGCTCTTTTATCATTAATTGCTAGGTGTTCTGAAATGCTTCCTCTCCTGAAGTCATAAGTCACAAGTTTCTGATGTTTTGTCTAATCTCTGTCTCTCAGCATCCTGGTTCTCTGGAGACAAGTGTCATACAAATGCTGTCGGAGAGATAAAACATGCGCTCATTCTTTGGTCTCCACTGACTCTGTTATTCTGAGAGTCAATATCTGTAAGGATGGCAGGTGCATTATACAAAACATGAATTTTTTCTTCTCCAAGAATTGTAATTATTGATGCTTTGTATTTTTCTCACTCCATCCATCATACTAAGGTTATACTTGAAAAGCATTGCCTGAGTCTAGAGCTCATAAGTCAACATCAATGAGAAAAGAAAGCATGTATTAATTACAAGTGAGCTCTTACTCCCATATGGAAAACTTTTCAACCTTTACCACAGTCTTAGGAAGTCAGTGAAACTATGTTAATTTTCTAAGGCTCACATCTAATAATAATAGACAAATGATTTCCATATGGGCACCTAATAGCTTCCTAAAATATTAGAATATGCTGCCTCCAATTCATAAATGTCACACACACAAAATTTTAATCTGTAATGACTGACACAGGACCAATGAGCCTCTGAGAATATATACCCATGTGTGTATATGTGCATATGTGTTCACACTTCCATGTATAATTTCCTGAGAATAGATAGTATTGTCTCAATTCTCAAAATGGCTCAAAACTGAACATTTTAAAAAAGAAACAAAAATGTTTAGGCAAAAATAACCTAGTCTTTGATATTTGATAACACAGAGTTTCAATCCTGGATCTGTCAAAAGAAAAGAAAACAGAACAAAACAAAATGACAAAAACAAACAATCTTGACTCTTGTCATCCAACAAAAAATGAGTTTTATTAAAACACTAATAGCTTTCATTTTCCTGCCTTGTTATATAGAGAATAACAATGTTAAGTAAATAGGGTTATTGAGAAACTCAAATGAGAATTTATACCCACTTTCTGTAAGAGTGACTGGCATGGAGCGCAGATAAGTTTAGGTCCCTTCTTGGTTCACTTGTAAACCTATAAGCTAACAAGATGCCCTCATCGATCAAGATAAATAGTGATGACTTCATCTTCCTACTTTTGAAGTATCTCAGTGATTTTTCTAAATGTTTCTAGCCAGGAGCAGCAATAGGAAATGAGCCTCAGAGGCACAAAATTATCATTTTTGTTAGAACTCCACTTTCACCATGTCAGATATGATGCATAAGTCTTCTGTAGGCCTGCTTGAATCTTTTATTTTTTTTTATTTTTTTTTAAATTTTTTTTATTATACCACCGTGAAACATACAATTACAAAGGTGTTCATAATTGGTTCTTGGTAATACAGTATTCCAGCACCCATCCCTCCACCAGTGCCCCCATTTCCACCACCAATGTACCCTCCCCCTCCCATCCCCCACCCGCCTTAATAGCAGGTACCCCAGTTTCCTCTCTTTCTCTCTCTATCTCTCTCTCTGTCTCTGCATCTCTCTCCTCTTATTCTACACATTGTGGCTAGCCCTGCAGATAGTTAGAGTTAATCACTTAAGTCTCTTTGTGTATATTCAGTGGTGAGTTTTAATCTGCCATTACAATTTCCCATATTTATTAAAACACTGGTATCTATATCCTATTAATGAATGCAGTCATTCTATATCTGTCCTTTTCCTTCTGACTAATTTCACTCAGCATGATAGACTCCATGTCCATCCATTTGCAGGTAAATTTCATAATTTCATCCTTTCTGACAGCCGCATAGTATTCCATAGTGTAGATGAACCACAGTTTCTTTAGCTAGTCCTCTGTTCTCGGGCATTTAGGTTGTTTCCAGTGAATCTTTTATTTCTGATACAAATTTATCTATGAAAAAAAGGGAGGAGGAGAGAAATTTACAAAATAATAACCTAGTTGTCTCCAGAAGTAGGCATAAACTTTGATAACTAAAATTCAAAACAATCATGAAGTCAATAAAAAATGAAGTAAAGCAAAATGAATGAAAATAAATTAAGTTAATACAAAAAATCACATCAATTAAGTGGCTCAAAATAGTAGTGTTTGTCACTAAAAGTATTGAATGAAGACAAATGAGTGTCTCAGTCTGCTAAAATATGATGCCAGTAGATTTGCATTCCTTCCTGGGATGGAGAAGGAGGATTCACTGACTTCCAGTTTTTAACTATTGCTTTTCTTTCTTGGCTTTCAGACTTTTCTATCCTCAGAGATAACACTAGGGGCCAAGGAGATAGTACAGTGGTTAGGGTGATTGCCTTGCATGTAGCTAACCCAGGTTCAATCCTAGGCATTCCAAATTATCCCCTAAGCAACACCAGGAATAATTTCTGAGTGTGGAGCCAAGAGTAAATAACTAAGCTATATATATTGATGACTTCATCGCATATAACATCAGGCAGGATAGACTCTCCCACATCATATAATTTTCATGCTGATTAATCTGCTTTCCACTCTACAATCCTTAAAAGTACAGTTCCCACCTGGAAATCCAAGAGAACCTTTTCTTTATTTCTGGTTTTTGGTCAACTCAGTAGTTCTCTGGCTTACTCATGTCTCTCTGCTCAGGGATCACTCCTGGCTGGTTCAGGGGATCATATGAGGTGCTGGGGAAAGAACTCAGGTCTGCCACGTGAAAACAAGAGCCTACCCACTGTACTATCACTCTATCCCTGGTTTTGGTTAGTCAGTTGTTCATCATTTCAATTCCATCTGAACCTTTGGCTGTTGTGTAATGCTTCTGTGCACAAGGACAAACAAATATCAAGTATCTTTTAAATTTTAATTCTGGCTACATACCTAGATGTGTAATTGCTGGGACAACAGAAAACAAAATCTTCTTCTAGTGTATGTAAAGTCTTCTATTATCAGAAACACACTATACCTCAGTGTTATTCATGTCTTCTCATAAATAAGCTACAAGGGAGGGGCATCAACTCTGTGCTATAGTCTTGGGAGAATAAGGAAGTTGGGTCCTCCAAATCAGAACTGGGATTGTAGTTTGTAGTTGCATAGTTGTGTGACCTTGGAAGAATAACTTTCTCCTTTGGGTACAGAAATCTTACCTAACTCTTCTCTAGATTTAGTAGTTTATACATTCAGAATAAACAGCCATATTCTGCCTTCCATTATGTGTGGATATTTGTTGGTGGGGTAATAGCAAGTACTTAACCCCTCTAGAATTTAGTCTTACTGAAGTTTTCTTTAGGTGGGTGAAGAGTATCAGGGATGGGGCTTGACTACACCCAGTGGTTCTCAGGGTTAACTTCTGGCTCTGTGCTCAGGGATTAGTCTTTATATGACTGTGGGGGCTGGGGTGACAATATGTGGTGCAAGGAATTGAAGAAGGTAGATTATGGCAAGGCAGGTACCTTGAACCTTGTACTATGTCTTCAGCTCAGTCTCTCTGATAGTACTTAAATTTCCTAGTCAATTGCTAAATTTTTCATTTTGGTCTTCTAAAATAAGGTGTCAATGATAGTATGAAAATAAAAAAGCCCCCCAACATTGATTTATTCTTTCCTCTTGGTTCCTTTCATTTTTTAGATGTTTTCACTCTCATTCTTGGTTCCCAGTTTCTTTGAGGAGTTCTTCTAGTTTCGTTGATGAGTCTTGTGTTGTTGTCATTAATCTCTTACCTCAAGTTGAATTTGCTCTCTGTACTTTCTTTGACTTGGGGTGAAATATACTTTCTTTTTTATCCAATCCAGACCCAACGACTCCAGACCCACAGCTGTGCTGCTCGGCCCCACATGGACCAGCCCATGAGTTCTGGGAGGGCAGTAAATAGCTCAGCCAGTCCCTGGCTGAGTCCAACATAGCTCCTAGGAATTGCTCACACGTACTGGGGGCCATGCTGGCTGGACTTGGATTGGGGATTTGGGCTCCTCCCATTTCCTCCACCTCCCATGTCGGCAGGTGTGGTTGGAGCTCTCAATCACCACAGCCAGCAACACCAGAAGAGAGGACACTCCAGACAGTCTTGGATAATACTGGAAGTTAGAACCAGGTCCTTCCCAGGGTCTTTCATATTTATACACTTTATACAGTTCTAGGCAGGTTCTAGAGAGTGTACCACCTATATGGCAGAGCCTGGAAAGCTACCTGTGTTGTGTTTGATATGCCAAAAACCAGTAACAATTACAGACCTCATTCTCATAACCTGGAAGGAATGGTTTGAGGCTCTTCATGTTTCTGGAGTGAGAAAATGCCCTTGGGCTACACTTGTTCTCGACAGGACATATGGAGATGTTACTAGTGCCTGCTTGTGCAAATCAATGAACAACGGGAAGACAAGTGACAAGTGATTTACTTTGGTCCATCGCACACACACACATTTTTAAAAAAATTTTATTATACCATGTGAGATATACAATTACAAGGATGTTCATAATTTGGTCTCTGCCATAGTGTTCCAGCAGTCATCCCTACACCAGTGCCAAATTCCCACCACCCATATCCCAAACACACCCCCCCACCCAAACCAGCCTGCCCTGTTGTAGGCACATTTTCTTTCTTTTTCTATCTCTTTGTTCTGTCCCTTCTCTTACACTTTGTGGCTTGCCCTACAGATATTAATGATGTATGTGTCACAGGTACACCCGGCAGAGCAGAAACCAGCTTTCTCCGTTGTGTTGCGGCTGCTGTGCGGCGCGTGCGATTTACCCCAAATTACCATAAATATTCTACCCACCCCTCTGAGAGAGCGCGACAAAGTAATGAGAATATAGCGCCCGCATGGCAGAGCCTGGCAAGCTGTCCGATGCGTGTTCGATATGCCAAATCCAGTAACAAAAATGTTTATTTTCCTGACCCGAAAAGAGCCCTTAATATGGCAGCAGTAAGAAAGGCAAACAAGCAGTGCCTGATAAAATTTCATGGCTGTCCTAGGCTGCCAAAATGAAGAAGGACTAAAATGACTGTCTGTACTTTCAATGCACGTACGCTGGCATCGGAAGCATATATTGAGGATCTGATGGTGCAAGCGCAAAGATCAAGTACAACATCATTGGTCTGACTGAGACGAGGAGGCGTCAGTCGCATCATGCTGTATTTGACACTGGAGAAGAATTGTTCCTTGGAACATGTGATGAAAGAGGCGTCGGTGGCGTTGGTGTCCTTGTCAACACGTAACATGGCTGTCAACATTGATTCATTTGAATGCCTAACAAACCAAATAGGATGATTACACTTGAGGAGATGTGGCCACTGCCAGCAATTTCTATCTTCATTGTCTATGCACCAATATCCACATACAAAGAAGATGAAATTGAGAAATTCAACATGGAATTGGAGGAGTTCTATAAAAAAAGATCACACCTTCTACAAGATCATAGTCAGTGATTTTAATGCCAAGATAGGACCAAGAAGATCGGCTGAAGAACTCCACATCGGGACCCATGGCCTAGAATGGAACGAACAGGGTGAGAGACTATCTGAGTTCATCATGTCCACCAAGACTATTCATGGGAACTCACAGTTTCAGAAGGCTGAAGCGAAACGTTGGACATGGGAATCTCCTGGCAGACAATTCCACAATGAAATTGACCACATCATCTTCAATCGACGGTTTTGTCTGACCGATGTTGCTGTCGATCCCCAAATTCCAGACAGGATCGGACCACCGTCTCTTTCATGCAAAATTCTACTTCCACGCAATGGGGAGAAAAAGCTGCAAAGTTTAAGAAGAGAACTCCCAGAACGACCACCAACTGGGAACTATTTGGCACCATTGTGGCAACATGGGAAGATACCATCATTGATGACATCGATGAAGAATACAACCCGACTGGTTCAGCACCTCCATGATTGTGCGAAGAATGCCCAGAGAGAGAAAGACACAAAAGGGACGGCTTGTCTTCAGAAACTCTTGAGCTCATTCGCCAACGTGGCAAGGAGCGAGCCTCAGGAGACCAAATGCTAACGTCCAAGCTTGCTAAACAGTGCAGAAAAGCTGATAAAAGCAGACCTCAAAGACAGAAGAGCAGAAATACTGGAAGATGCAGCAGAAGCCAGGGAAAAGTATTCGGCACTGCCCGCCTGTCCTTCACCAACTATAAGGCCAAGATGACTGCCCTCCGACGCCCTGATGGATCTATCACATCTTCCAGAAAGGCAATGGAGAAGATTATCCAGGACTTCTACTCAAATCTCTTTGATAGCCACATCCACCTTCCCACATACCAAATTCCACAGGATGGATATGTCATTCCCAATGTTCTCCCTTCTGAAATCCGACATGCCATCTCGTCGGTAAAGAAGGGGAACAGCACCAGGCCCAGACAAAGTCAGACCGAACACCTGAAGAATCTGCCATCGGTACTCATCAATACACTAGCTCAAGCTCTCCCAATGGAAAACCAGCAGGACAGTTCTACTGTTTAAGAAGGGAGACATTCACGACATCGGCAACTATCGCCCCATCTGCCTGTTGTCTGTCATCTACAAGCTGTTTACATGAGTCATCCTGAATAGGATTAGCAGACCACTAGATGAAGGACAACCATGCAAGGCAAGCAGGTTTTTCTGGAAAGGATTCAGCACAATCGACCATATCCACACAGTAACCAAGCTCATTGAGGTTTGTAGGGAGTACAAGATGCCGCTCTGTCTCACGTTCATTGATTTACAGAAAGCCTTTGATTCTGTGGAGACTGAAGCAGTCATCGAAGCCCTAGTCAAACAGGGTGTTCAAACCCAATACATCAAGATCCTTCGTGAGCTGTATTATGGATTCACCACCGGGATCTCACCATTCTACAAAGAAGTGATCATTGATGTCAAAAAGAGGGGTTCGACAGGGTGATACCATCTCACCAAAACTCTTCAGTGCCACCCTCGAGAACATCATGAGACAATTAGGAATGGGAAGGAATGGGAGTGAAGATAGATGGTCGGGCAACTACACCACCTCTGCTTCGCTGATGACATCGTTCTAATAACACCAAACATTAGCCAAGCGGCACAAATGCTGGCTGACTTTGACCGAGAATGTGGAAAGGTAGGTCTACAGCTGAATCTGAAGAAAACTATGTTCATGAGAAATGAACTAGTTCCTGAGGCCCCATTCACTCTCAATGGAACAAACATCTCTGGATGCAGCAGTTATGTGTACCTAGGTCGAGAAGTGAACATGATGAACGACCTAAAACCTGAGCTGCACAGGAGGAAGAGAGCGGCATGGAATGCCTTCAAAGGCATCGAAGAAATAGCTAAAAGGACAAAGAACCTCCGGCTCGGACACATCTCTTTGACTCCACTGTTCTCCCTGCATTAACATACGCCTCAGAGACCTGGGCCCTACGAAAGCAGGATGAGAATGCTATTCGGGTCTCCCAGAGAGGCATCGAAAAGAGCTATGCTTGGAATATCATGACTCACTCAAGTGAGTGAAGGAATCTGGAGTTCTGACCTCTATCACTATTCCAGAATCAGGGGACGCTGTCTCGCTTTGCCAAGACATCGAAAATCAGATGGGCTGGACATGTAATGCGATTTGGAGAGAACCACTGGACTAGAGCCATTACCGACTGGATCCCACGGGATGTCAAAAGATCACGTGGCCGCCCACCTATAAGATGGTCAGAATTCCTTGTTAAGACCCTGAAGGAACGGTTTGAGGCTCTTCATATTCCTGAATCAAACAGATGCCATTGGGCTACATTGGCACGTGATAGGGTCCAATGGAAATGTTACTGGTGCCCGTCGAGCAAATCGATGAATAACGGGATTCAAGTGATCAAGTGATGATGTCTCTATGTGCATATTCAATAGTGAGTTCTAGTGTGACATCATAATTCCTCATTCCCTGTTGGAGGGCAGGTTTAGCTATTCTGGGAGTTTTGTTGTTTTGCTCACTCCCAGCTTAATCTATTTAAGCCAAGTTTTATTCTAATGAGACCTCTAGCAGTAAACACTGCTAGAGGGTGTGTGGCTAAGTTACAGAGTCACCTTGATTGAATAACTTCTGACTTATACATCTACTAAGACTTCTATGTTTTCTGGATTGGCCACAGCCCTCTTTATATCCACTGCACCCAGCGTGGGACAGTTAGAATTTACCAGGAGACTACCACCCTGGCTACGTTGAGACTATAGGAAGACTATAGGAAGGATCATACTAGTTTGCTCTAAGCAGGCAAATGTGACCCTTTCAGTACGAGAACAAGATACTCAGAATCACCCTGATGCAGATAATCAATATGAAGGACCTTGTGGGTACCATCTAGATTGCTTGAAGCTCATGAAGTTAAGAGGGTATTACTTTTATATCAGCCCCCCATCCAGTGTTTTACATAAGAGATAATCTTGGGATTAGTGCTTGGCTTAATCTTTGTTTATACCTGCAATAGGGTGCAGTACTTCTCTTCTACACTCTGTTTAGGTTTCTTTGTTGACACGACCCTCCCTGGATTACTTTGGTGTATATGAGGGGACTGACTTGAGGCCCCTTCGGCTTTTGGCCCCTCAGCTTTCAGCTTTTGGCTCCTGTGGTTTTTAGCCTCTTGGCCTTTTGCTTTTGGCTTTTGGATTTTTGCTCTTTGGCCTTTTGCTCCTTCTTCTGAGTAGGACTCAGTTCTGGTGAGATCCTCTCTCTTTGGTGGGAGACTTAGGCTCTTTTGTATGGTCTAAGTTCAGACCAGAGCTAGAGTTTGTTTATTATATTGAGTGCCGTGGAAGAGCTTTTATACTATTAAAAGCCTTTTAGGAACTGCACCGGATGAGTTTTCATCTGCTCCCCCAGCGTCCTCGGAGGTAGAAGAGAACTTCTGTCCTGACACTGTCGGGGACCCCTGCGGCGATCCCCAACAATTCCCCATAACCTCTCCAGTTTGTTGCAACTAGAATGATCATTACAGTGTAAAAATGTGAAAGATCCTGGGAAGGACCTGGTGCTAAAATTCATTATAGTTTAAGATACTGTACTCTGGAGTTGTCTATAGTGTCTGTCTTCCAGCAGTTGGTTGTGGTGGCTGGGAGCTCAGGGACACACCTACCGACATGGAGTCTGAGGAATGGGTGGAGGGGCCCAAATTCCCGCTCCAAGTCCTGCCAGCAGGGCCGCCCAGATGCTGAGCCGTGTAGGACACGGCCAGGGGCTGACTGAGCCTTTTACCGTCCTCTGGAACTCCATGGGCCGCTCCACATGAGGCCAAGCTGTGCAGCTGTGGGTCTGGAGTGTCTGTCCTCCGGCATTTGACTGCACACACACATTCTTATAAAGGACTATTTCACTTATTATTAGGAAAATGCAAATCAAAACAACAATGACATCATTTTCATCAGTTAGAATGGTTTTCATATTAAAATGTTTGAAAACCATGTTCTTTAGATAGATCTGCACTCTATAGTGGCCTTCCTTTTCACTTAAATTCTAGTTTGACTCTGGTAGGATGAAAACAGCACATGATAAAACAACAAACAGGGACTATGAATTTAAAGAAAAGAACAGAAAAGTTTAAGCTTGAGATAGGATTTGCAGCAATATACACAATTTAGTGTTTTTGTATACAAGGAAGTATGATTATGGGATATTGGAAACATCCAAAAAGAAAAAAAATATGACTCTCTGCTAACCAAAAAGGATAAAATAAGATCCAGATTCAATCAAAAGAATGATGGGAACTCAGGGGTCAACCTAATCTCTCAAGATAATGTCCAGTTAGAAACCCATTTGGATAAATAATAGCATATGCCTTTGCAGAGACTTTGTGCCCCTATTTCATCTATAAAATTGAAATAAAAGCTTAGTATTTTGTCAAATTGATCCTACTGACCAATAATGCAATCAATATACAAACTACCAATACTTCTTGTGTTTTCTATCATGCTGGCTAAGGACAGACTACAGGTCTTTGAAAGTTAGACTGAAAGTGTTCCAATTTTATTTTGCATAAAACAGAGAAACAACACTTGTCACTTGTCTTCCTGTTCACCATGGATTTGCTCGAACAGCCACCAGTAACATCTCCATATGTCCTGTCTCATGCTAGTAGAGCCTAAGGGCATCTGCTAGCTCCAGGAACATAAAGAGCCTCAAATTATTCCATCAGGTCATGGGAATGAGGTCTATAATTGTTACTGGTATTTGGCATATTAAATATGACACAACGTAGTTTGCCAGGCTCTGCTGTTCAGGTGGGAATACTCTTGTAGTCACCTCTGATCTCCAGCATTTATTGATGAAATGCACATCCGCTTTGCAGTCATGTGAGCCAGGCTGTGATCAGCTCTTCTGCTGGGTGGAGCTCTGAGGAGAGGGAGTCGAATGTGGAAAATGGCGGCCCTCATGGTGTGGGGGTTCCTCTGGCTTCTTGCGAGGCTCTGCTGGGGTGGCGGGCCAGGGCTAGAACCCGCCATCCCTCCCAGGAGCCTCGTGAGCAGCTGGGCACAGGGAGAGCCAGTAGCAGCTCTGCCCCATATCTGTGAGTCTCTGGATCCAGAGAAATACCAACATTTGAAAAGTAATAAACTGATGTATTAGTGTATTTTGGTAATCTCTCTTCAGCTAATGCATTTGATCCTAAGGAGATTAATCTTTTCAGATTCCTTTTTATAAAGAAAATGAAAATAAATATATAAAACAATAAAAATAAACAAATGAAATGTGTTTCTAGCAATATAAAAATCAGGGAATAAAGAAATATGAGTCATATAAATTATATTCGACCAGAGTGCTGAGTAATTTTTCCTTACAAACTCTAGATAAATGGTCAATAAATGTTAAGTGGGATATTATTTTGTAGTTAATTTCCCTTATTCTCAAGCTTTAATCTTCTAAGTAATTTCATCATCCAATTTATAATTGTAGTGTGTAGACCATCATGGACATAATCATTTTTTTTCTTGCAGCAGAACAGAATGCATAATACTCATTTCAGAGCTAAGTGATTTACAGTAACACCAGTAAAACCTACCAGACAATTCTGGAAACATAATTCAGATCTGCTGAGCTTCCGTTCCTGTTTAAAGTTAACAGTTAGTTGGAAAAAGAAACATTAGATTTGATTGAAAAATAACATACACGTAATAAAAAGTCACAGTCCAATTGACTCTGCTAGAATACCATAATTTAATTTTTTTTCTGCAATGCTAATAATTCAGCATTCCATTAACACTACATTTAAAATCAACCCATTCTTTGTTTTATCTTTCCTGGTTTTGTCACAAAAATCCTCTCAGCTTGCTAATTTTTGACAACCTGTTGGAAAGAAATGATAACATAGATTTTCCTCTGAGCCATATTACATAGCACAGCTTCCTGACAACCTCATCTATGGCTAAACAAATCATTTTCACCCTGACTGATTTGTTTCCACATCTGTAATTCAGCAGCAGTTTGTGTCTTCCCATGGCTAAATGAAAATGTGCTCATCAGATACAATCCTTCCTGTTCGGGCATCATAAATACTATGTTTCTGGAGTGCCACCCATAAATATTTTACTAGCTACAATATAGGTTTCAGAAAATGGCAGAATGAAAGTGCTAGGAAAAACGTTTCCTATAGATTCATTGTGGCAGTATTAAGGGGCCATTTTATGGTTTGGTTCACTCATTAGTCTCTAATTTATGGGAGTATTTTTTTTCTCATTCAAGAAACACAGTTCACCAACCAAACCAGTGCTTCTCAATTTATTGACATATCAGGTTTAAGTATTTTTTTGGTTGAATTGAGATATGATACATCAACGAGCATCACCAGGCCTGATTTTTAATTCACCCTCTGCTTTCTGTTTGTGTTCTACATAGATTGTTACCTCCTGGGAAAGTGAAGAGCCTTTGCAGAGTGATGAAGTTTATACTACAGATGAATTCTTCTCATTCCTGCAGGGTCAGTCACCTGAAACGATTAAGAAAAAAAAAATGCTTATAGGTGGAAATATTGGGGGGTGGGGGTGGGTAATGAAGAATGACACTATAAACATAATTTTTTTTTCTCTAAGTTAAAAGAATTTTGCTCAAAAATATATTCCCTCCAGCCTGAAAACTTATTTCCCATGTCCTGTGGTTTCTGTTCTGCAGGTGTCCTGAAAATAATTGGGTATTTAAAGAACCTCAAAAGATTACCGATCACAGAACCAAACGCCTCTTGGTACTTTCCCTCCGAGGCTCTTATTAATTTTTAATCAGCTTACTGCTGTTTCAGGTTTTTGGGACTCTTGTAAGTAAAGGAAAAAATGCCATGGGGGTAGCAAAGGAGGAGAAAGCAAATAAATGCAGAAGAAGCCAGGCTCAATGAGACCAAGAGACAAAGACTGGTGTTGCTTCCACAAATATGGGAGGAAGTCTGTTTTCAAGGAGAAAAATCCCTCCCTCAACTGAACCAAGTGTAGGAAAGAGAATCCCATTTCTTTCCAGATGATTGGGAGGTACACATATTTAGTCTTCTTTGGCTTTATTTGTGTTAGGTGAAAGCCATTACTCACCTTTTATTCTCAAAAAAGGATAGTGTTTGTAGAATTTTTTCTAACTTCTCTACTTTTCTACCAGATGCCTAAGTCCCCTATATATGATCTTTCTACCTCTCTGTCCCATTCTCATGTTTTCATACACAATTTTTTTTTTTTTTTTGCTTTTTGAGTCACACCCAGGCATGCTCCTGGCTCTGCGCTCAGGAATTATTTCTGGCAGTTCTCGGGAACTATATGGGATGTCAGGAAAAAAATTTGTATTTGATATTTGATTTTCTGTGGCACAATTGTGAATGGAATTGTTTCCTTAATGTCCCTTTCTTCTCTTTTGTTATTTGTATATAGGAAATCCACCGACTTTGGGTGTTGATTTTGTATCCTGCCACTCTACTATATGTGTCTATTGTTTCTAGGAGTTTTTTGGTAGAGAGTTTAGGGTTCTCTAGGTATAATATCATGTCATCTGCAAATAGTGATGGCTTGACTTCTTCCTTGCCTATCTGGATGCCCTTGATGTCCTTTTCTTCTCTAATTGCTATGGCAAGTACTTCCAGTACTATATTAAATAAAAGAGGTGAGAGTGGGCAAAAAAAAAAAAAAGACTTCCAAAAATATTCTGAGCAGTCAACTTGTGTCTGTCCTACTAAAGTACCAAGTTCAAGTTGGAAACACATTTTGTTGTGTTATTTTGGTTTAGTTGTTTGTTTAAAATTTGGTTTATACTATCTGTACTTCTTTATTCATCTCTGCGCTATTCACTATAGCTAGAATCTGGAAACAACCTAAATGCCCGAGAACAGAGGACTGGCTAAAGAAACTGTGGTTCATCTACACTATGGAATACTATGCGGCTGTCAGAAAGGATGAAATTATGAGAATTTACCTGCAAATGGATGGACATGGAGTCTATCATACTGAGTGAAATTAGTCAGAAGGAAAAGGACAGATATAGAATGACTGCATTCATTAATAGGATATAGATACCAGTGTTTTAATAAATATGGGAAATGGTAATGGCAGATTAAAACTCACCACTGAATATACACAAAGAGACTTAAGTGATAAACTCTAAATATCTGCAGGGCTAGCCATAATGTGTAAAATAAGAGGGAGAGAGATGCAGAGACAGTGAGAGAGATAGAGAGAGAAAGAGAGGAAACTGGGGTACCTGCTATTAAGGCGGGTGGGGGGCGGGAGGGGGAGGGGTACATTGGTGGTGGAAATGGGGCACTGGTGGAGGGATGGGTGCTGGAACACTGTATTACCAAGAACCAATTATGAACACCTTTGTAAATGTGTGTTTCACGGTGGTATAATAAAAAAATTTAAAATAAATAAATAAATAAATAAAACACACACACAAAAAAAAAAAAAAAAATTTGTATTTGACAATCTGAGGCAACAAGTAATTCAGTACGGTTTGTGGCACACCAAAGGAATGTGGAGCCTAGCAAGAAGATTAAAGATGAGGGATAAATGTAAATTTCATAGCCTGTCTTTTATATAGCTAATGACTTTTAGATAATATGAAAAATAAATGCCATAGCCAGTGACTTGCACATGTCCTCAAAGTGATAAAAATGTAAGAGTAATTTGTCATGGCTGAGATGAAGAATCACAGCAGGTAAAATTGAAAAATATTTAATAAATTCTTGCTTACCAAAATAAAAAAAAGCTCAATTGCATGCAAGGCAAATGCCCTACCTGCTGTGCTAAGGCTCCAGCCCCACACACAATATTTTTTATTGAGCCATCCATGAGTGTTGTATTTGAGGACGGATTTGTTTGATTTCTATTATGATAACTAATAATATCAAAGAAAGTGATTTCAATGGAGTAATAACTGAACATTTTCCCTGCCACTCAATGCTTCTAAAACATGTCTTATAACTCATTATCAACCTTTTTATGTGTTGTCATGAGGGGTTATGGGCATTGCAGATTTGTGAAATGAAGGAGTGGAACAGAGAAAAATCCTTAAAGATTAGAACTTGTATGAATGACTCAAATTTAACTTGTTAGCATCAATCTTGAAAGCACAGAAACATTAATTTAAAAAAGATGTATGCACACCTATGTTCATTTCAGCACTTAATATAATAATCAGGACATAGGAACAATACAAATGTCTAATGACAAATGAGTAGCTTAAAATATGAAATTTTTTCAATTCAATTCTACTTGGATGGAACTAGAGATCATCATTTTAAGTGAAATAAATCACAGGAAAAAGGACAAATACCAGGTGACTTCACTCATCTGTGGAATAGAGATAAACAAAATATACTGGCAAACTCATTATCAATAGAACAGAAAGGAAAATTCCCAGCAAAAGTGCACCGTATTAAGAAGATATAATTATTTTTGATGTAATCAAATTTATTATAGATACTAAATAGCTTTTTAGATGACCACTTTCAGAATTATGTCTCATTTTGCAAATGAACACATTTAATTTGGCATGCAGTGCATTTTCTATGGGAAAATTAGGGCAACTTACCTTACTTAATTTTTCCTTGTTGTGTGAGACCTCTGGTCATTCATATTCCATGTTATTTATTTCAGAGCAGAAAGCTTTTGGAAATTCTCTGCCTTCACAACTCAGCATCACATCACCTATTTCAGGAAGAGTGGCAGAATTATTTTCTACATCATTGTTTTCTTATTCCCTACCTCCACCTTATTCTTCTATTATTATATTTCTCCAGATAAAGCTACAGAAAAATAATGTAATTCAGTAATATGTAATTCAGTAAGTTGCCAATTCTCCCTAGATAGATTTAAATTTCACGGGAAGAGAGAGAAGTTGATTGCCCATTAACCAATAGCATAATTATGATAAGAGGCATCATTAATTGGTGTGTGCTGGTCATGATTCTAAACAGCTTGCTTGCATTTTTAAAAATGTAATGCTCCTGAGATGCTATTAAATAGATACAATTGTTATTGTGTGAACAACAAGGAGAAAATAGGTGAACAAAAATGTTAAATAGATAGGTTTAAGAATTCATAGATGTTTGTGTCATGATTCAAATCCATCCTAATTTCAGAACTGAGGTCTATAACATTTTGACATTGTTTGAACATCATCTTCTGAAATTATAGGTAAATTCATACTTGATGATTCCAAATGATTTAAAACCTGGCAAAACTTGAAATTTAATACTGAAGCAAATAGCACATTTTATATAAAATCTGTGCATCTGGGAATGGCATGTTGTAGAGCTCACTAATTTGGGAAACATTGCCAAGTGGATGTATAGATAAGCCAAACTATAGTGCATTCCGAGGTTATTTAGAGATATTACTCTAAAGTTCATATGGAAACTAGAATTTGTGTAAGTGAATAGTTGAGGCTATAGTTCTTTTATTAGAAAGTCATGCAGTGGATGAAATCATGCTATTCACTACAATATGGATGGAACTGAAAGATAACACGTTAAATTATGTAAGCCATGAGAAAGATAAATAGAAGATTATGTCACCTATATGTGGTATTTAGAATAGCTGAATGAAGGAATGCAATGGGTTAATAGGGGAATGCTTATATCAATGTTGGCCCCAAAGTATAGGGAGAAGAAGAGAGAAAGAGTAGAAGGGAGGGGAAGATGAGACTAGTGAGAAGCAATGAGATCAGATCAAGGAATTAAAGTACAAAGGTTGTGTTAAGGAATGATAGGACCAAATATCCAAACCAGAGTCAACAACACTGGAAATCAAGAAACACAAATTTCAACAACCAAATTTAGTAAGGTGCCTGCCAAGAGAGCAAGTTGGAGGCAGAGCAGGGGAGGTAGGCATATGGGAAGGAATCTGAGTATAATGGTGGAGAGGAGCTGACGCTAGTGATGGCATAAATACTGCAATATTATTTGTTTAACATTCAAATGTGAATAACTTTGTAATCATAGTGTTGTAATAAAAGTAAGTGAATATTTTTAAAAGAATATCATTGACAAGGAGTCCATGATTTGAACTGTTTTCTAATAACATATTTACTAATGAAAGTATTTTCATTACAGCTTCTCTTAGATAACATTTTTAATGTTTAACATGGAGTTGAGAGAATCATTGATTGGAATAATGATACTTGTGAAACAGTGTATTATATATTAACAACTAATAATCTCTTGTATAGAAACTAACTCATATACAACAGATTTTTAGTACAACAGACATTAGGCAGCTATGACAAAATGCCAACAACCATTACCTTAAAATAAATCCATCTATTGTGTTATAATTTTGGAAGCTAGAAGTATGAAATAAGGTGCATATCACTAAAGAAAATTAGTTGCTCAATGAATATTAGTTGCATTATAATATAATTACAATTAATTTTATTCCACTTAAAAGTGACTGGCCTTAACATTCTCAACAGATACTTGCAAACTTAATTTGGCAGCACGTTAAGAAAATTATACATTATCATTAAGTGGAGTTTCTTACAGAAATATAAAGGTCGTAGTAAGAACCATCCAGTATAATATATCACATTAACGGAATGAAGAAGAAATACATACTATCATTTTAAATCACAATTCATGAAGAAAAAGCACTTGACAAGACCCATAAGTAACACCATATAGTGCCTAGCAGAATACAGAAAGTGTTCTAACTCCCTCAAATCAGGAATAAGACAAGGAAGGATATGTTCATGATATATAGTCCACATTGTATGGTGGCTCTAGATTAGAAAAAAAAACTAGGCACAATGGAGCGGAGCAATAATACAGAGGGTAGAGCATTTACCTTGCATGAGACAGACCCAGGTTCAATCCCTGGCATCCCATTTGGTCCCCGCTCCTGAAACATGTCAGGAGTAATCCTGAGTGTAGAGCCGGAGTAACCCCTGAGCATTGCTTGGGTGATCAAAAAGCAAACCAAGAAAGAAAGAAAGAAAGAAAAAAGAAAGAAAGAAAGAAAGAAAGAAAGAAAGAAAGAAAGAAAGAAAGAAAGAAAGAAAAGAAAGAAAGAAAAGAAAGAAAGAAAGAAAGAAAGAAAGAAAGAAAGAAAGAAAGAAAAGAAAGAAAGAAAGAAAGAAAAGAAAGAAAGAAAGAAAGAAAGAAAGAAAGAAAGAGAAAGAAAGAAAGAAAGAAAGAAAGAGAAAAGAAAGAAAGAAAGAAAGAAAGAAAGAAAGAAAGAAAGAAAGAAAGAAAAAATCAGGTACAATCTTACCCCCAAAAGCATCTAAACAGGAAAAAAAAACCCTATATTTCCACTTGATACAGTCTTTATGTAGAGAATCCTAGATAATCCACAAAAACTCTAGTAGAGCTAGAAAATTAATTTAGTAAAGTTATAGGATACAAGGTAAATACATAAAATCAGTTTTATTTCTGTACACTAACAATGAAATATAAAAAATCTGAAAACATTATTCCATTTTCAGTTACATTCAAAGTGTGATATGAAGTTGTGATGCCCATACTGATCACTGAAGCAGGACAGAGAATCTGGAAATAGCAAGTTTGTCACTAAGATCAGTACAAATTGAGTGTGTGTATAATAAGTGAACCTGAAACTTTCTGTGTCTCAAAACTACAAATATCATTATATTTAATCATAAGCTCAGCAATGGTTAAATCAATAATGTTCTTTTTAAAATTAAAATAGATTAACTTAAGCTCTGTCTCTGTCTGAGAAGCTTAAGTTATCTATCTTAATTTTAATAAAAGAACATTATTGAGACAGAGACTCCAGATCCACGGCTACGCAGCTTGGCCTCATGGTGAGTGGCCCTATGGAGTTCCTGGGGGGAAAAGCAAAAGGCTCGGCCAGCACCTGGTCGTGTCCTACATAGCTCCTATGGCCTGCTCGCCATGCAGGCGGCAGCACCTGATGGACTTAGAACAAGGATTAGGGGCCTCCACCCAGTCCCCAGCCTCCAGGCTCAGTGGGTGTGAGCCTGAGCTCCCGCCACCACAGCCAACCAACACAAGACAGAGACTCCAGATACACGGTGGCTCCGCCACCACAGTTTAATCTTAGACTCAATGTACTTTAGCACCAGCTCCTTTCAGGGATCTTTCTCATTCTGTACACTTCAACGATCATTCTATTTGCATCGAACTGGAGAGTTTATGGGGAATGAGGGATTATGAGAGACTCACACACATAGGGCAGAACTGCTACTTGCTCTCCTGTGCCCAGCTGATCACGAGGCATCCAGGAGGGATGGTGGGTTCTAGTCCTAGCCTGCTACCCCAGCAGAGCCTCGCAAGCTGCCAGAGGAACCCCCACACCATGAAGGCAGCCATTTTCCACATCCAGACTCCCTCTCGTTAGAACTCCACCCAGCAGAAGAGCTGATCACAGCCCGGCTTGCAGCCACACATCAATAAATGCTGGAGTCTTGAGGTGACTAGAAGATTATCCCACCCTCATGGCAAAGCCCGGCAAGCTACCTATGTTGTATTTGGCATGCCAAATACCAGTAATAATTATAGACCTCATTCCCATGACTTGATGGAATGGTTTGAGGCCCTTTATGTTCCTGGAGTGGACAGATGCCCTTGGGCTATCTCGCATGTGACAGGATATATTGAGGATGCTACTGGTGCCTGCTCGAGTAATCGATGATCTATGGGAAGTCAAGTGATCAAGAACTTAATATTCAGCCAGTTGGTAGCAGAAATACATTTATCAAGCTTACCTATTAGGCACAGATAAACTGAAGAATTCAAGTTCATCGAAGTGTCAAATTCAGTGTTTTTCATGTCTGCAACTCCATCTACAGAGTGTAGCATATTTTTATCTTAAAAATACTTGAAATAAAACCTTAGATTGCCTACAAGTAAGACTTATAAAATAGAGCATAACTTTTTAAAACTAATAAAACCTCTATCTTGGATTTGTGGATTTGGTATAGAGTAGCTTTTCACTACTTAAATACTGCAGTGTGTAAAACAAAGTGTTCTCTCAAATTCATCTCTGCTCAAAACTTGTGGAGTGTAGCCTTATCTAGAAATAGAAGTTTTGCAAATACAGTCAAGTTAAGGTAGGGCTGTACTGAATTGAGTGTGCTCTAAAATGATTTTTTTAAAAAGTTGGTGTTATTCTAGGAAGAAAGCAGTTGGTCATGGCCTACACAAACAGGGAGAAATAGCAAGAGAAGACAGCCGAGTGAAGCAGTTAGCAGCCAGGGACACGAGGATTTTCTGCAATCACAGAAAACCTAGAAGAAGGTCTCCTCCGATCTGAAAACATCAGAAGAAAGTTTGACCTCGCTAATTTCTCACTTGTGGTTTCTAAAACCTATAGGACAATATATTTCTATTATTTTATGCTACCCAGTTTATGACTTTGTTACGAACTTCTAAGAAATGAATATAAAATCTGTATAGTGAGTTCCAAGTTCCAGTCTCAGTTCAGAGATCACTGGAATGACATTGGTTATGAATCTAAGCAACAAGAATAAGGGAGAAAAGTGTTTATCCATGATGCATAAGATTAACTGGAGAATATCATGGAAGTTCTTCCATTTTTCAGTCATCTCTTGGCTACCACTAATAGCAAGGATTCAAAATGAAAGAGAGTCTCATCCTCCATATTTCACCATATACAAATGAGACCTCAGCAAAGTTCTGCCTCACTAAGTCCTTATTCTTCCTATAAAAATAAATAATTTCTTTTATATTATTAGAAAAATTTTAAAATACAGTATTATAATATTTCTTTATATTGTTATTCTTTTATATTGTTATATTGTTTATGTATCCAAAAATCAAGCAGCCTGTTATTTGTCAGCAAAATAACTTTTAAGAAACAGAAGAGGGATTGCAATTCAGGAAACTGAAAACACACAGAGGATCATATACATATATAAAAAATGAATCTCAATTTTATGGACACAGAAGAAAGTAGTAGATGAATAATGAATGCAAACACAAGCAATGAACTTAAGTGCTAATTCCCTGCAGCTCCTTCTACAGCTTTCCCTGTCTCTGATTTCACATTTTTAACATATAAACAGGCAGCACTAATTTTCAGAGAGATCATGTGTATGACAACAACAAAGTCATCATGGAAATGCATTGATAAGTCTCAGGACCTAATCAATCCATGGTTTCAGTTGAGTATGAAAATATATACAGCAATGAGGTTGATTTTTTTTTTTTTGCAATCTAGAATTTTCAGTTGAGTAGTGAAGAACCTGAAGTCCAATGGAAAAAACTCATTTCCAAAGTTTAAATTTCTATTCTTTTCTTGTAACCCTAATATCAGAGCCTGTAAGAGGAAAAACCATCACACTGTTCCCATATTAACCTAACTGGGAGAACTCTCCATCAGAAAGACATATGAAACAATAATAGGGGCGAGAGTGGTAGCTTAAAAGGGCTAGGCTAAGCATGCAGGAGGTTCTGGTTCCATGGTCTTCAGAGTACAGCTGGTATAGACCTCCGAAACTCAGGACTGGGAATAACAGCCTCTGCATACCACAAAGAGGGCATGGTTCCAAAAAAACACAAATAAAGTAGAGAAAGAGTACCTAATTATAACCAGCAAGAAATGAACTCAAATGGCAGAATTTTCTGTTTTGATTATACTGTTTGAATAAAATCATCTGCTTTAATTATAACAGATGCCTCCTCTTCCAATCCCTTTTGTTTGTTTTAAGAGTCAGAAACTTGACATACCCTTTTGCTCTGTAATGTGGAAGGGCAGGACCCTTGTAAACTGCTCAGAGGAGACATAAAAGAGACAGGCAGGGTATTTTGGGGGTGCCTCACCTTGCTTTTTTTTAAATTTTGACAGTTGACACAAGTATTCAATTTGTTCGAACACTCAATTCGACCACCAATGCGCCCCTATCACCACTGAAGGGTTTTAAGCCCACCCCCCATTTCCACACCCAGACCCCCTTGTTTGTTGCAACTGCATTGATCATTAAATAAGATATGGGCAAGGTCCTGGGAAGGACCTGGCCCTAAACTTAGTTGCTATCTGAGCCTGGTGCAGCCACGAAGAGGCTGGATGCCAGTGGGTAGGACCTGAAGCAGTTGTGCGTCTGGCTACTCTCTTCTCTGGCACAACTTGATGATGGAGGTCAGTGGCAACAGTTTTTTTTCAAATCTGGCCCAGGTATGCTGAACCAGGGAGCTCTCAAACATGGGGCAGAGCTGCTTCTTGCTCTCCCTGTGCCCTAGCTGCTCGTGAGGCGCCTGGGAGGCATGGCGGGGTTCTAGCCCTGGCCTGCCACCCAGCAGAACTTCACAACAAGCCGGACCACCCTCCTACCTCCATGGGACCGCCATTTTCTACATCCGGACTTCCTCGTCCACCACAACGCTCCACAGCAGACCAGACTATTACAGTCCGGCTGCTTATTTAGAGGTGACTAGCAAGTGCACCACCTGGCTCGGCAAGCTTGGCAAGTTGCCCCGTGTTGTAATTGATATGCCAAATACCAGTAACATTTGTATTAGGTCATTCCCTTGACCTAATATAATTTTTGAGGCTCTTTATGTTCCTGGAGCAAGTGGATGCCTTTGGATTCTACTAGTATGAGACAGGACATATGGAGATATCCCCAATGCCTGCTCTAGCAAAAGATGATTAACTTGGGAAGATAGTGATAGTGATAGTGGAGGTCAGTGGAGGTGCGGGGAAATGAGGAGGGGCCTTTTCAATCCCTGCTCCAACCCCACCTACTAGGCCACAGCAGCCTACATGTCTAGCTGGCCCTAGGAGCTCTGTTGAACCTGGCCAGGAGAGTGGTAGTTTCCTCCCTCTCATTGCTCCATGAGCCACTCACTGTAGTAGGAGCTGGCGCTACCCAACAAATCTGGACCTTCTCTTCTCAGGCATTATTGATGTTGGACACTGCTGCCACTAGCCACACCGGCTCTTGGGCAGCATTCCTTTGTAGGGGAATAGAGTTTTCTCGGGAATCTACTCTTACCTCCCAGTCCTCTTTCTATAGAGAGCTTGCGCCTCTGTTCGAATCAGTGTCATTTAGCTTCCAGTGTTTATCTTGGTTGTACTTTGTTTACTCCAGTAGTTCAGCTATTACTATTTCTAGATTCTAATGAGATGGGGAAACTGGCTTCCTCTCCAGTTTCTCATTTTATTTGCAATTTCTTTTACTAACTCAGGATGCTTCAGTGAATCTAGAACCAATCGCCAAGACATGTCACTATTTAATTTTTACCAAGTATAACTTTTTTGTTTTCCTGGGTGACCCTTAATCAAATCATCCAAGTTAAATAATTTTTCTCAATGAAAATAAAGAACACAAGAACCGGTCTTTAGAAGGGAAACATGCCTCTTCTCAAGGCAGAGTGGGGAGGGACACGTATCCAATCAGGAAGAGGGAGGGATGCTGAGATGTAGTAAAAGTGTTATGTATTATACCCTGAGAGAAAAGTGCACAGTCCAAACCATAGTGATGAAGCTTTTTTAGTTTTAAAAATGCACCAGAGCACAATCGTGGTTGAGGGCAAACGTGGGGAAGCCAAAGGTGTAAGGACGCGCGCATAGTGAGGAGGGAAGTAGGCAGTGGTGAAGGGGATTGGTGTTTGAAATATTCTATGCCTGAAACCCAACCATGAGGTAACTTTTTGTCATTTTCCTGATGATTTCAATTAAAAAAAATAAATTATTTTATCTCTGCTTGAGCAGTGGAATAAATATCTCCAAAATTTTCTGTCTAGACTTGAAAAAAAAA
>JAJIBD010007653.1:0-100970 GCA_021461705.1 Cryptotis parvus | reverse complement strand
TTGAAGGCATTGCATGCTGCTCTATTCCTCCTGCGCAGCTCAGGTTTTAGGTCATTCATCATGTTAAGTTCTCGACCTAGATACACATAACTGCTGCATTCAAGATGTTTGTTCCATTGAGAGTGAATGGGGCATCTAGAACTAGTTCGCTTTTCATGAACATTGTTGTGTTGAGATTCAGCTGTAGACGTACAGTTAGGTCTACATTTGGATCGCTCAACGTTTGAAAGTTTGGTGGTTTTAATTTATACTTCATATTTTCAGTGTGGTTGAGTCTGTGCTTTGGTTATAAAGCCATAACACTCACCCATATTACTTGAAACCCCTGGCCTCTATTACCCCAATACTACCTTTTATCACCTTTTTTTCCTTTTCCCCCCTGATTTCTTTACTTCTCTGCCCTTTTCCTCCCTATGATTTGGGGTCAAAGCTAATCTAGGCATCCTTTAAAATATTGTATTCTCACATCAAATTATTCTACAAAGCACATATATTTGATATCACCTGGTGTTTGTCCTTTTTCTGACTTACTTCATTAAAATGCTATCTTCAAATTCCATACAGATTGTAGTCAATTGCATAATTTGATCATTCCTTACTGCTTCATAGTATCCCATTGAGTATATATACCATATCTTCATAATTCATTCATCTGTTTTTGGACATCTACATGAATTCTGTATCTTTACTATTGTATTAAATGTGACTATAAATACTGATTTATCTGTGGAAGACATTATTTACGGTTGTCAGTAAACTTAGGATTTGAACTTCTGTTTTACCAAACAATACTGCTTTTAGATATTTGCCCCCAGAGCACAAAAACTTTTGTTCAAAAAGTCTGATTATTGAATTAAAAATTAAGTGGGGATATTGTTACCAATTTAAAAGAAGCAAAAGGATTATGAGAAAGTTTTATGAGCAATCATATAACAAACAACAAATGGGATATCATGGATGAAACAGAAAAAAAATCCTGAAACTGAAAATCCTGGTAGGACTAAAATGTATTTATATAGGTTGAGCATATAGTAAATAACACACTCTACAAACCCAACAAAGACATAGAGGAAAAAATGCTTAGCAAACATTTCAGCCCTGACTCTTCTTCAATCTGTGATCTCCAATTGTTCTGACATTTCCTTTCAATCAATTTGTACCAACCATCTTCAATGTAGAAGGAATACTTTGAACTAAACTTTATTGAATATTTGACCACGTATACTTCTAAAATTATACTTAACCAGAAATGCTGGATTCACATGGAAGTCATTGGTGTGCTAATTATTCTCCTGAGTATTGGGCTTTAGAGTAATCATTAACAGTAATGGAAAACCAGATAAACTTACTCTTCTTTGAGGGCCTGCACTCAAAGTAGTAAGAGGAAACAGTTGTCATTTTATGGCGTTAACCTTCCTCACTTTCTAGATTCTGCAGCTGTATCCTCATTGTATCTCATAGCAAGAAAAAAAATCACCCCTCAGCAGTTCCTATAATTTCAAATTTATAACCATGTCCAGGGTAATTTACTCATAAGCCAACCAGAAATAAAAAATAGAGGAGATAGACCCATCTGTTGGAGTGATTTCTTAAATGCAGACAACATTTCTTTAAAAGCAAAGCCATAAAACCTGTATAAATTCCAATAAGTAAACCATGAAACTCTAATTTTTCCACTTCTCTAGTCACTTTAAGTAAATGATTTTGCATGTATGGGTTACCAAAAATCAACAGAATGCTCCAAGGGAGTGTGAGAGATTGATTTTTTACTACATGAAAGTCTTTTAAGTGATAACAAAAAGATTCTTCAGGTAAATTAGTGACTTTCAAAATTTTATTACATTGAAAGATCCATATCATCAATTAGGGTTTTTTTTTTGTGTATGTGTTGCATAACTGAAATTTAACATCTTATTTTAAATTATATTATTTTTAAGTATTTTAAAAATTCATCTTTTCTCTTTAATATTTTGTCTTTGTTAAAATATGATCTTACCCACTATGACAAAGATAGTGGTAAATTGTTACAGGACTCTTCTAAGAGCCTATGCATCTGCCCTGGATTGCCTCCTGCAGGTCACTTCGTAGTGACCTACGAAGGGGGTAGTCTAAATGTGGCAGTTTATCTGACCATGTATTCTGTACTGGCTGGTATAAATATTCTCTCATGCTACCACAATCATCGTGGGACTAGCTAGATCTTACCAGAATATTTGCCTGCCACGTTGGATCTCTAAGTAATTAGACCAGAGAGAAATGCTGTTTGCCTCCAAGCAAGCAGGCATAGCTCCCTAATAACTCAAAGGCAACTAAAATACAATACTACCGTGAAGTAGAGGAGACTCTTGTGAAGGCTTGGAGAAATATTTAACTGGCATTAGTATTAGTCTTTGGTACAGAGACATGTCATCTCAGAAACCCCCTTCTCTACCTATAAAGGCATTTCCAGGCAGATCTGGCTCAAAACATTAGCATATATTAGAGCCTAGGTGAGGTGCTGGGAGAAATTACCTAAGGGCTTTTGACCCTTCCTACTTCCCATAATAGTGGGAGGTCTGAGTTGCAGGGGTATAAAACCAGCCTGCTTCCTCTCTCTATCTCTCTCTTTTTGGGATCTCTCTTTTGGAGCTCGCGACTCTTCTTGGGAGTTTTGTCTTTGTCTCCTATTTACAGGGCCTTAACACGTGGTGGCCGCCATCTTGGCCTACACGTGGCTGGGGTTCTAGCAGGGAATCTGAAGCACAGGGTTTTTTCTATTGCTGATTTGTATGCCTGAACCTGTGATAAGTAAAGCATTCTAAAACCTGCATCGGATTCTTGAGTTTTCATCCATTCCCGCGCGGCGGAGGTAGAAGGAAACTCCGCTTCCTGGCACTGTCAGGGACCCCAGCAGCGTTTCCGACAGTAAATGACCACTGTACTGTGCAGCACAGGTAAAGGAACAAACATGATAACTTCTCAGTGTCTGTATTGCAAAGCATAATGCCCAAGGAGAGAGAGAGAGAGGGGAAAGAGAGAGAGAAAGAGAGAGAGAGAAGGAAAATGCCTGCCATAGAAACAGGATAGGGGGTAGGGGTGTGGGGGGGTGGAAGGAGGGTAAAGGGGCACATTGGTGTTGGGAATGTACACTGGTGACCCTTCTTATTGTAGATGGCCACACACCAGTGGGTGTTGTAACACTGTGTGACTGAAACCCAATCATGAACAGTCTTCTAACTGTATAGCATAGTGACTCAATAAAATAAACAAAAAATAAGGTCTTACTTTGAAATTCTAATAGGACTACACATCAGAAAAATATTTATTTAAGGGGATAAGCCCCTTATCCTGAATAACACAGACAAGATTAATTGTTTTGCTAAAATGTTCTGGCATGATTTCATCAAATTTTCTTGTAGTCTGGTAGAATAAACTTTAGTTGGCAAAAAACTGCTGTGTATTTTATGGAGAACGTGACCTTGATTCCTTCCATGGTAAATCAGGGGTAAGTCATGCGGTGCAGTCATCTCTTGTTCAGTGGGAGCTCCTCTGATTGAAATCCACACACAAATATTGTGCGAAAAGAGAGGCTTTACCAGGAGGGATCACATAAGGGCAATGCTTTCACTTCCCACATGCCAGTAAAAGCAAACAAAAGGAACACGAGTGCTTTTCCAATAATGTCCTTACACCACCATACCATCAATCATTCCTCATCAGTCTCCACTCTCAATTCAGTGAACCAGAAGGCTGAGAAGCACACGGAGGCCAGGCTCCAGGCACCCTAGCACCATTGCAGTAGATATTGAAGAAGTTCTTCCTTTTAGTGCAACTGTCATCCCTGCCCCTAGACGTCTATGATTTGTGGGAGTATCAGCAAGTCTATCAGAAGTCTGATGCAAAGAAACCTTTTGATTATATTTAAAATTATTAGTTGTTGGTTGCCTCCTTAGCACAGTAGGCGGCACATCAGTCTCATAAAATTGTTAGTTATAGAACAGTCAACTTAGGGAGAATTATGGTACTAAATAAGATTGTTGCTACCTAGATACTTCTTTCCAATGTTAATTTCTATGTTCTTTCACAAATTCTTTTAACAAATATTGCAGTGCCTCTATTTCATGGAGGCCCATCTATGCAGCAGAGTTAAAAAACAATCTGATGTTTGATTTCTCCTTTCCTTTCTTATCAAAATGTGATTGAGTTGAGAAGAATTAAATGTACATTACAGATTGAATTTCATAAACTAGCTACATATATATCTATTTACAATAAGAATATGTGTAGTAAGCTACAGTTTCTATAATAATTCACTTTTCTGTTTGGTTTGAATGTCAATTGCAATTTTTTCTCTATAGAAATCAAATAGTCAACAGGCAGAACAACTGGATTTAAAACCAAAAATCCTGGGAGAAATTCTTCCTAGGTCCTAGTCAGGGTTACTAGTAGGCAAAATTAAAAGAAGAGAAAATGCAACCTCAGCATCTTCTATAAATTATGTTCCTTCCAGCTTTCGTGGTGATTTTTTCCAGGTCCTTAGTGTCAAATATATAACAGCAAAATTTGTCTTAGGAAAGAGTTGTTATTATTTGATATTAGTTATTTTTACTTTGGTATGAATTCACATTTTTCAGAATCATTTGCATGTCAATAAGAGTCCAAGGGGAAAAAAAGACCGTTTTATTGAGAAATTAAAGAATAAATGTGTGAGAGAGGTATTTTGGAGGTGTGGCCTATTTCAACAGCAAAAGGTATCTTCAAATAGACTTATTAAAGTCTATTTATTTCCTTGAAATACCATTCACTAATGGCTTAATGTGCTAATTTATTTTCCTTTTTTTTTACATAGAGCTAACCCTTGGTATAAGCTCTATATCTTTAAAATAAATAGTTATTGAACCGTCAATTTATGGAGAATTATGGTACTAAATAAGATTTTTATTCTTTCCTAAGACAGATTTTGCTATAATTTGTATTTTATTATAAATAAGTATTGGCAGAAAGCTACTGGATACAATACTAATTTTATCATCAAAAATAATATAGACAAGAAAATCTCTATAAGGGCGCGATTATTCATGGCACTTACACACCTGTTATTCCATTTTGTCTTCTTTCATATTCTAAAGAATTATGGGGAAAATTTATGGGGAATTTTAGTTTGAGAAAATGGGAAAATTAATAACATTTCAATTCTCATCAAATGCTTCTACATTGAGTCAGTCTCCTGTAAGGATTAAGCGATTATTCAACTGCACATAAACCCCTCTTATGTAGTTAACATACTAAAAATTATATGCATTTTAATTGTTTCTTCACTCCCATTCATAGTGCCTAAACTTACATTTTATTTAGGGTTCCTAGAAAACTACAAGTATAAATATTGAGAAGAATCAACTAAAATATGATAAATGCCTACAAAGAGAATATGAGAAGACAATATAGTCAGGGGATAAATGAAATAAAAATAAAATAAATTATACCAATCATAAAACATTTTTGTACATCATTATCTGAGGTTCCCGTGTGGAAAACAGTTCAAATTTCTCCAATAAATTGGGATCTTAAGATAACTTCCATCTAGGGACCATTTATAAGTAATTAGATTTTCAATAGACAGATAATTTTCATATCTTTCTTATACATACAATTTATTTGCTTCTCTCAAGGAAACAACCAATCACCGTTATGTTTTACACTTTCAATTTGTAGAGCAAGAGTACAAATTTTGTAGGACAAGATTACAGGAATAGGAAATAATTTGTATTTTGAGATGCTCATGTAATTTGGGGTAATAAGAGAAAAGAAAGAGTATATGCAATAGGGAATAGATTCCTTTAGGTTGGCCCTACCTTCTTGCCTTTGACTTTTCATATGGGAATTTGAACTAACATGGGGTGTGAAAATTATCACTGTATCACCGTATCACTGTCTTCCCATTCATCATCGATTTGCTCAAGTGGGCACCAGTAACATCTCCATATGACCTGTCTCATGCAAGTAGAGACCAAGGGCACCTGCTTGCTCCAGGAACATAAAGAGCCTCAACCATTCCATCAGGTCATGGGAATGAGGTCTATAATTGTTACTGATATCTGGCATATCAAATACGACACAAGTAGCTTTCCAGGCTCTGCCGTGGGGGTAGCATTCTCTTGTAGTCATCTCAAAATCCAGCATTTATTGATGAACCACGCGGCTGCCCGAGTTGGGCTGTGATAGGCTGGTCTGCTGGGTGGAGTTCTGACGAGGGGGAAGTCCGGATGTGAAAATTATTAGAGAAATAAAGTTGTGGGATCACAAGCTCCATTGACTTTTTCTGACACTTCAACTGTCATATTTAATTTTTTTCCAGACTTTTTTCTAGATTTTGAATATATTCTTGTTTAACTTCAGAATAAAAGGAATAATCAGCATTATCACAATAATATGGAGAACAATAATAAGATAGAAAGTACATCCATTGAAGACACTATGGATCTCCAGCCTCTTCCTTTTCTTTTTTTTTTAAAGTTTTTGGGTGACTCCAGGCAAAACTCAAGGATTACTCCTGGCTCAGCACTCAATTATCACTCCTGGAAATGCTCAGGGGACCATATGGGGTGTTGGGGATTGAACTTGGCTTGGTTTCTTGTAAGGAAAACACCCTACTTGCTGTACTATCTCTCTGGTCCCCCAACTTTTTTCTATACCAGCAAAATTAGAGTCATTAAAGAGAAAATCTATTTAATGACTTAAATAAATCTTTTTATTTATGGTATGTAACAATGCATCAAATAAATGTTGTGATTTATATATAAATTTTCTTCCATATCATTCATAGGATTTCCAGGATTTCCATTATTATAGTTTTTAACTCTTGTTTCCTAAATATGTTTTAATTATTTTGTAGCTGATCGACTTGCCTAATAATTTGTTCTGAAGTATTGTTTTTTAATATTTCATTATGTTAAAGTGATTTTCATTCCTTTTAGTAGTTAAGAATACTAAAGTGTTTGTAAATAACAGATAATTGAAGCATTATGCTAAATATTTGAGTCAACATGAAATGAGGCACTGAATATCTTAACAAAGAGCTAATGGGTCATAAAAAATACATCCTTTGGATGTGCAATTTTTCTCAGCCTGTGAAATCGTAAGGATGAAATTATTTATTTGAGCTTTTGGGACTTCAAAGTCCTGTGGCATTCAGCTTGGAGATATGCCTTATAGTTTTAAGGAACCAGTTAAACTGAGATATTTTTAAATCACGTGATCAAAGTCAACTTTCGACACAAGCTCTCACATTCAGCGCCTCTTCCACCTACTTTGAGAGAATAAATCTGGAGGTGTTGTCTATTGGATATTTTGCTAGAAATTTCTGTATAATAGTCATTGAATATATAAATATCACTTGAATCCCGTTATTCATCAATTTGCTCTAGCGGCGCCAGTAACATTGCCATTGGACCCTATCACGTGCCAATGTAGCCCAATGGCATCTGGTTGATTCAGGAATATGAAGAGCCTCAAACCGTTCCTTCAGGGTCTTGACAAGGAAGTCTGACCATCTTGTAGGTGGGCGGCCACGTGATCTTTTGACATCCCATGGGATCCAGTCGGTAATGGCTCTAGTCCAGCGGTTGTCTCCAAATCGCATTACATGTCCAGCCCATCTGATTTTCTATGCCTTGGCAAACGAGACAGCGTCCCTGATTTGGGAATAGCGAAGGAGGTCAGAACTCCGATTCCTTCTCTCACTTGAGTGAGACATGATATTCCAAGCATAGCTCTTTTGATTCCTCTCTGGGAGACCCGAATAGCATTCTCGCCCTGCTTTTGTAGGGCCCAGGTCTCTGAAGCGTATGTTAATGCAGGGAGAACAGTGGAGTCAAAGAGATGTGCCCAGGCCAGAGAGGTTCTTTGTCCTTTTAACTATTTCTTCGATGCCTTTGAAGGCATTTCATGCAGCTCTCTTCCTCCTTTTGCAGCTCAGGTTTTAGGTCGCTCATCATGTTGATTTCTCGACCTAGGTACACATACTGCTGCATTCAGAGATGTTTGTTCCATTGAGAGTGAATGGGGCCTCTGGAACTAGTTCATTCTTCATAAACATGGTTTTCTTTAGATTCAGCTGTAGACCTATCTTTCCACATTCTTGGTCGAAATCAGCCAGCATTTGTGCCGCTTGACTAATGTTTGGTGTTATTAGAACTGAAAGAAGGCAGAAACCCCCCTTTCCCAACCAGGGCAGGCCTACTCATGGAAAGTTACCAATTTAGGGCCTGGAGTGTCCTTTTCATCTTGAAGTAACCTTTTGTTATCTACAAAAGGCCCAGAACAAATTCATGTTAGAGGTTATGAGACCCCGCCCCAGAATCTGCTATCTTGCCTGAATTGCCTGGATTGCATTTCTGCATATATGCATAGCCGTTGCTGACCCATGATCCCACGCGTGTATCTAGCCGTACCAAATATAGAAAGAAGTATTAAGAATGCCAAGGAGGAAGAGAGCGGCATGGAATGCCTTCAAAGGCATCGAAGAAATAGCTAAAAAGGACAAAGAACCTCCGCTCCGGGCACATCTCTTCGACTCCACCATTCTCCCTGCATTAACATACGGCTCAGAGACCTGGGCCCTATGAAAGCAGGATGAGAATGCTATTCGGGTCTCCCAGAGAGGCATCGAAAGAGCTATGCTTGGAATATCACACCTCACTCAAGTGAGTAAAGGAAATCGGAGTTCTGACCTCCGTCACTATTCCAGAATCAGGGGCGCTGTCTTGTTTGCCAAGGCATCGAAAATCAGATGGGCTGGACATGTAATGCGATTTGGAGACAACCGCTGGACTAGAGCCGTCATGGACTGGATCCCACGGGATGTCAAAAGATCACGTGGCCGCCCACCTACAAGATGGTCAGACTTCCTTGTTAAGACCCTGAAGGAACGGTTTGAGGCTCCTCATATTCCTGAATCAACCAGATGCCATTGGGCTACATTGGCACGTGATAGGGTCCAATGGAAATGTTACTGGCGCCCGCCGAGCAAATCGATGAATAACGGGATTCAAGTGATCAAGTGATCAAGTGATTAAGAATGATCTGATTGGTGGGAGATGGTTACTTGGTACGGGTGATTGGCTGCCTGCACGCAGACCTTGATATAATATTTTAAATCTATTGGATGTTTATGGCGGGCTTTTCTGTAGCCGGAACTATCTCTTAAAAGATCCTCCCTGGAAGGGCTCGGGGGCTCTTAGCCACTGACAGCTTGGGGTCATGCTATGGGCCCGAGTATACTCGCTTATTAATAAAACCCTTACTTTTGCATAGGACCCGGTCTCTCAGAGTTTTACTTGATAGGTACCGCATTCTGAGGCTCCCAGTCAGTCACCCCATAGGGTGGCCAACTCTTTCAGAACGATGTCATCAGCGAAGCGGAGGTGGTGTAGCTGCGGACCATCTATCTTCACTCCCATTGCTTCCCATTCTAATTGTTGCATGATGTTCTCCAGGGTGGCAGTGAAGAGTTTTGGTGAAATGGTATCACCCCGTCGAACCCCTTTTCACATTAATGATCACTTCTTTGTAGAATGGTGAGATCCTGGTGGTGAGTAGGTAATATAGCTCACGAAGGATCTTGATGTATTGGTTTTGAACACCATATAAATATATTCATTGAATATATATAGCTTTATATATAGCTTATATTAACAAAGTCATTGAAGCCATTGTATATATATATATTGTGTGTATACACACAATATATATACAATGGCTTCAATGATTTTGGGATCAGTGGGTGTGACCCCAAAAGCAAAATATATATATATATATAAAAAGCCATTGTATATATATATATTGTTGTGTATATATATATACATTGAAGCCATAGTATATATATATATTGTGTGTATATATATATACACACAATATATATATATACAATGGCTTCAATGACTTTGTTATATATATATATATATTTTGCTTTTGGGGTCACACCCACTGATGATCAAAGATTACTTCTGGCTCTGCACTCAGGATTCATTCCTAACAATGCTAAGGGGGACCATATAGGATGCTAGGGATCAAATCCGGGTAGGCTGTGTGAGAGGCAATTGTCCTACCTGCAGTACTATTGCTCCAGTAACAATATGCATTTTTAATCACTCGGCTTTTTTTTCACTCACCTATATCATTTTTTATTGAATCACTGTGAGATAGTTACAAAGCTGTTCATGATCAGGTTTCTGTCATAGAATGTTTCAGCACCAGTCTCACCACCAATGCACATTTCATACCACAAATATCTGCAGTTTCCTTCCTGCCACCCCACTCCAGACCTACTAGAAGCAAGCATAGTAAAGTTAGCTTTTCACAGTGGTAAAAATTCAACTTCCAATGCTAAGGTCATCAGTTTCTTCAGCCTCTGAGCATTCAAACTCTGAAAGGGTGTCACTTCCTTTCAGCACTAGATTATGATATATCCACAGAACTCCCCTTAAATAATCAAAAAGAATGAGAATACATGGTTAAAAATAATGAAAGAGACCTTTCTATTGACCACAAACATACCCAAATGATTGATAAACTTTTTACATTCATTGAGCATTTTGGTGGATGCTTACTACAATCTCTTCATTCCTCTGGTTGATCTTACTAGTAGGAAACTTACTTTTTGGGATGATAATGCTAAATTTTTTACTCCTAATTAGCCATCATCTAAATATTAAACATTAAGATGTTTAATTAGAATGATGTTTTCATAGTTTTATAATCTGTGTAAGAAAATAGCACATAATCATTCTCTTACTTAATGTCATGGTACCCACAGAAGCAGCTTGATGACAAGCAAGATAGGGATATCTTTAGCACATCACCTTTCTAGAACACTAGTGATAGTTAATTATGACCATTTGGAGCTCACAGATGGTATATGAAATTGAAGTGTTCTGTTTTAGATAATGAAGGTAGTGGTATAATAAATAAATCATTGTGAAATCAGAGGACATACTTGTTGCTCAGCACAATGTGCTGGTTATTTGTTACACTGAATAACACGGTTGTTAATAGTACTCAGGATTTCGTTACTAGTCATTGTTTCTCCTGTCACTCTGGTTTCCCTTTGACATGGTTTTACTCACATCAGCTTCCTCCCTCAACCGTGTTACATGTACTGATATTCAACTGATTCTGTCTAAAGGAGATATGAAGACAATCGTGAGTTTGAGACTTGTGATATCAATTAAAAAGATAATCCCTTGTTTACAAAAAATACTATCAACTGTCATACAGGCAAAAACAGTTTAAAACTTGGTTGTGCCAAGAGAATCAATTCACTGAAATAAAATTAACAGAACATCCTGATAATATACCATTAACATTCAATAAAATTTACAAAACAAATTGGACCAGTTTGAGGGAACTTCTGGACACCAGGACCAAAATTCTAAAGGGTTTGGATTAAAAAAATAACCAGTACCTTTACTCTGAAAAGTGAAACTTTTCTTCCAGTCACAGGATATTGTTAGGAATTCTAACAATTCTAACAATTCCTAAAACTAGGAAATCTCTAGTTTTAAGCACAACCATTCTATGTACTGATCACTTGGCAGGCCAAATGGTTCACCAAGTGTACATCTCCCAGTTTATTGACAATAGAATTATTTGCTTCTAGAGCTGGAATGTAAATATTGGCTAAGTTGTAGTGAAACCCTTCACTTTGGTAGGAGTCAATACTTTTGAGGCTCAAGCTTCAAATGACAAATCCTTCTCTCTTTTTCACTCTTCCATTAATCTTTTAGTTGCTAAATTTTATAACCAACACACCTAACTGAAAGAACTTCCAACAAGTTTTAACAATTTCTCTTCCAGTTTCATCCTGGTACCTTGTGATTGTCAGTCATTCTTCAGCTGATCATACTTATAAAAATAAAAACATTTTTCCAGGGTTGGAGAGCAAATACAGAGAATACTTTCAGTACAGAGGTGTACAGAGAATACTTTCGGTACAGAGTGTACAGAAAGAATACATTTTCCTTGTACATGGCTGGTTTAGGTTTGATCTCCAACACCACATATGGTCATCTGAGTACAGTTAAGAGTGAACCCTGAGCGCATAACAAGGAATAATCCCTGACTATAGCCAGTGTGCCCTCCAAAAAAGAAAAGGAAAGGAAAAAGGAAGGGAAGGGAAAGGAAGGGGAGGGAAGGGGAGGGGAGGGAAGGGGAGGGGAGGGGAGGGAAGGGGAGGGAAGGGAAGGGTAGGGAAGAGGAGGGGAGGGGAGGGGAGGGAGAGGGGAGGGAAGGGAAGGGAGGGGAAGGGAAGGGGAGGGAGGGAGGGAGGGGAGGGAATGGGAGGGAGGGGAGGGAAGGGAAGTTTTAACAATTTTTAACAATTTCTCTTCCAGTTTCATCCTGGTACATTTTAACAAGTGAGGGAGGGAAGGGAGGGGAGGGGAGGGCAGGGAGGGGAGGGGGGAGGGGATGGGTGGGAAGGGGAGGGGAGGGAAGGAAAGGGAAGGGAAGAAACCACAACTATTTACTTTCTTCTCTCTATCAAAAATATTCCGATCAGAGTTGGAGTGATCGCACAATGGGGAAGGTATTTTCCTTGAATGTGGCTAAACAGGATCCCCTATCCGGCATCCCATTTGGTCCCCTGCGCCCACAGAGTTTATTACCTAGCACGGACCCTGGAGCAAGCCCCTGAGAACTGTCAGGTGCCGCCCAAAACAAAACAAACAAAAATTACAATCATTTGAAATATAGCTAAGATAAACGATATTCACAGAGGAATGTCACATTTTTTTTTGCCCTGAATTACAAGTGTAAATATAGTATTATAGTTTTTAATGAATTATTACCTGATTCTGTCACCGTGAAGGTGTGAACAAGACAGCAAATTTGTAAGCAAGAGAAAGTCTGACATGCTATCCACTCCACCATATCAAGTAAAGATATAGGTAATATGAAATCATGAAATTCATTTATAAATGAATGGCAATGGAGAGTATCATGCTGAGTGAAATGAGTCAGGAGGAGAAAAGAATGACAGAATGATCACACTCACTTGTGGGACATAAATAAACATAGTATGAGACTAATACCCAAGGATAGTGGAAACAAGGCCAGGAGGAAGGGTCCACGGTTGGAAGCCTCTCTCAAGTGCCAGGTGAGAAGGCAGGAGGGATAGAGAAGGGACCACTATGACAATGACAGTTGGAAATAATCACTCTTAATAAGACTGCGTGCTGAAAGCAGGTAAAGGAACAAACATGATAACCTTTCAGTATCTGTATTGCAAACATCTGAACATCTGAAAAGGTGGGAGGGAGAGAGAAAGAGAGGGAGAAAGAGAAAGAGAGAGAGAGAGAGAGAGAGAAAGAGAAAGAGAGAGAGAGAGAGAGAGAAAGAAAGAGAGAGAAGTGCCTGTCATAGAGACAGACTGGTAGACTGGAAAAGGAATGCGCTCAAAAGTGCATTTGAGGGGCCGGAATGATAGCTCAGTGGGTAGGGCTTTTGCCTTCACGCGGCTGGTCCATGCTGGCCCAGGTTCGATCCCTGGCATCCCATACGGGCCCCCGCGCACTGCCGGGAGTAAATCCTTAGTGCAGAGCCAGGAGTAACCCCTGAGCATTGCTGGGTGTGACCCAAAAAGCAAAAAAAAAAGTGCATTTGATTTCATAAATTGAAGATGCTGATGATTGTGTAATGCGCTATCACTTTTACCATTATCATAAATTCTCATAAAATATGGAAAACTTAGAATTAAACATTATCATAATGTTTCTGTAAGATTTTTAAAAATGTATTCTGTACCTAAATGAAATGGATATCTCTTTTGGCATTATTTAACATAGTTAGAAGTTATGTATCACTCCTTCTTTAAAGAAAAGAATATGAGATAGTTAAAGTATTCCTAAAACTCTTATCTATGGACTAACTTTCATTAGAGACTTTTGACTCAGATTCATCAATGCCTGTATACCTTCATTATAATTTATGACATCAAAAGCATCAATGATTTAGCATGCTTTCTCTCCCTCTGGATTTTTTCTTTAATCTTCAAATAAGTTTGATGCCATTTTGTTGGTTTTCCTGGATCTCTTTATACAAATCTCAAAAGTGTCAAGCACTAATTATCTTCATGGGTTTTGTAGCAATTTAAGGTCTCTGAAATTTAGCTACAGGCTTCCATATATCCAATTATCTTTCATTATATCTTAGGGTTAGTAATTTTTAGGGATAGTTGAGAATATCTTATTCTAAGACTTTTTGTATCTTGCAATTAAATCTGGTATCAAAGTTTTGACCATTGGCAATTTCATAGGTATCACAGGGATAAACAGCTTTAGGTTGATTAAACCTAGTTATTTTGATTTTTTTATATTAAAATACAATTTCAAAGCAATAATGACAAACATTGCTAGGGTTTTATTGAGACATTACTGAAATTCAGTAACTCTCTCTTCCTGGTCAAATTGATGTCTCAGACAAGTTATTTTTTGATTCCTTAATTCTAGTTCTGCTGATTTGGTGAGCATCTCACTCTTACCACTTTGAAAGTTCTTTCATCCATCCTAATGGCTTTGAACATAACATAGATTTATGTTTTCTTTCTCTTAGTTCTTACAATACTTAGTTCTTACAACAATAAACTTGGTGGTTATCAATACAGAATCTCAATTATCCAACGACAAATATCTACTCTGCTAAGATGAAGTTAATATTTCTTG
This sequence comes from Cryptotis parvus, assembly GCA_021461705.1. NCBI lineage: Eukaryota > Metazoa > Chordata > Mammalia > Eulipotyphla > Soricidae > Cryptotis > Cryptotis parvus. Next base: position 86,274 of record JAJIBD010007653.1, on the reverse strand, counting down.
GTTTATAGTCTTCACATCAATACTGAATCATGACATCGACATCATCTTCCTGGAAGCAGTTTCAAGGGAAACTCAGCTCAGTAGTTTAGATTGTGCCCCACATTATTGATCTGAATTGATGACAACATAAACATCACTAATCAAGTTTGTAAAATAAAGCTACATCACATGACCAAGGGCTATTCTATTCTAAGACACAATAAATGCAAGGCCTATGTTGGCAATGAAGAACTTCTTTTGGGAAAAACAAAGTTTCAGTCATATTCATGAAGAAAGAGTGGTTATATCCAAAGATGGAAACAGGGGTATGAGCCTAGGAGGAGGGCAGCAGCAGTCAGATTGCAGGAAGGGATGGCAAAGTTTTTGAGGGTGAGCTCCCTTACTTGTAAACTCAGAGTTTGAGTCTGAGTCTTTATAGACCCAGACTCAAACTCAGTATAAAAGCACATGGGCCAGTGGAGAGATCCCAATAATCCTGCTGTGTGGTATCCTTCAATTCAAATAAATGAAGCAAAAACAAGGGGTTTCCTTATTTTATTTTAAATAAGCTAATGCACTTATAAGGATGAAGATCATCAATTATCATGGTTGGCAGATGCTTTTTTGGGAAAAGTGCTGGTTGACTCAGGACAAAGCAGGTTCCCTGAGATCTGGACTAATTAAGAATATAAAACACCCTGTGGATAGCTTCAAACACATATTTGAAGCATTTTTTGGTATGCAAGATATTGTGCTTTATAAAGACCTAAAATTCCTGCATGAACCAAAATCCCACATGGATCTAAACAGGGTATTAATATAATGTGACCTTTCTTATAGTCTCTCTTCTGTCGTTGGACACTCAGGTTGATTTCACATCCTAGCCATTGTGCTAAGTGCTGCTGTGAGTAATGATGTGCATATGTTCTTTGGAATAAATGCTTTTGTGTCCTGGGGTAAATTAACTCATTTGTAGGATAAATTATCCTCAGAGAGGATAACACAAATTATTCTGTCCCCTCAGAATCTAGTTTTTAAAACTAAAGCATGGGGTTGGAAAGATAGTATAAGGGATAGGCACTTAACCTTGTATGTGCCTGACCCCCAGTCTTAGTTCCTAAGAACTAGAGATCACCAGGCGTGGTCTCTGGTCACAGAACCATAAGTAAGCCCTGAAAACTGCCAGGTATGGCTCCAAAAACTAAAATACATAAGTAGATAAAGTAATAACTCATAGCACGTAGCCCAGGGGTGGCTGACTGGCTTAAAGCATGCTCCTTGCAAACATGAGACTGTGAGTTTGCTCCCTGGTGCTGCCACATGTGGTAAACATGACTGGGATGTCTCCAGGACCAGACTCCTCTGTGTGGGGTTCATGGCATCATGGGGCGTGTGTCATTGCTGGCCCACTGAAGCCAGTTGCATTTGAGTACTCAGCTGAAGAGGCCAAGACTAGAAAACAGAGCAAATCAGCAGGCAGTGGCCAGGAGTGTGACTCCTGTGGCATGTGTGTGTGTGTGTGTGTGTGTGAGAGAGAGAGAGAGAGAGAGACAGAGAGAGATATGCGGTACAGTTATTTCACTAATGGCTCAGCGAGGATGTGTAGAACTACATGTACTCCTGGTGAGTGCATGCACAGCAGAGTGTGCAGACACTACAAGCAGATGGACAATCTCCAGAGAACAGACACATTCAATGTACATGCATCATGGCTAAGCATGTGTGTGACCCCAGCATTGCAACAGTAGTCACTATAAAGGGGGCAAAGGAATAAAAAATTAGTAAATTAAGCAAATAAAGCAAAATTATTTGAGAAGTACTTGAAATGGCATTTTAACAAATGGCTATTCTCTGGGATAATGGTGAGGGCAAGCTTGCCTTCATTAAGCAAATGTAAGTGTACACTAATTCGAGAGTTGATGACACCTGGCTGTAACAAAGACATCCAAGAATCCACTGCCTGGAGAGAGCCTGTGGTTTGTTTCTCTTTTACATAAATTTCAAGGTGAATGTCCGGGTTTATGAGCTATTCATAAACCTTGAAGATTTATTATGTAGAAACTATGCTTCTTTCATCATGCAACTGCTTTTATCACCATGAATGATGTTCTTTTAAGAACATCTTGTCCAAGTCACAAATACCTCATTTTAAATGAAATGCTGCCCAACTACCTGTAATGATTGCAACGTTTTTATCTACACTTTCTATTGGGATGGCCACTAGACTCATTGGATTCTTTAGTACTTGTAATATGGCTAGCAAGGCAGATAAACTAAATTTAAATTTTGTTTAATTTAAATATGAATAACTCCCTGTGGCTAATGGTATCATATTAGACAGTGTAAAGGTGAAGAGTAGGCAAGTATGTTGAACTCATGGACTGAGTTTCCATATGACTCAAATCTCTCCCATTTCCCAGTGTCTTCATGGCTCCTGGACCTTGAGGAGAAAAGGGTTTGGTTTTTATCTTGATTTTAGAGATCAACTCTTATTTGGTTATCAAATCTTAATTTGTTTACTGGAGAGATGGGGGGAAACATAGATGCTTAGTAAGAATGCATCTCCTGTACTTGGATTTGGTTATCAACCATGTATTCTTTGGACAGGGACAATGATGTTTAGTAAGAATGTGTCTCACTGGAACTTCTGCTCAACTGCTCTTGGCAACAAGTTGGTGCCTAGAGGTGAAGGAGGTGTACATTTATCTCTGGATATCTCCTGCTGCTGCTGATTTCCACCCATTTTCTTTATAGTTTCTCTGAAAAGAATGAATGTTGCAGGACACCTAAAAGCCTAGGCCTCTGCATCTGCCCTGGATTGCCTCCTGCAGGTCACTTCATAGATAGGGGGTAGTCTGAATGTGGCAGTCTTATCTGACCATGTATTCTATACTGGCTGGTATAAATATTTTCTCATGCTACCACAATCATCATGGGACTAGCTAGATCTTACCAGCATATTTGCCTGGCCACGTTGGATCTCTAAGTAATTAGACCAGAGAGAAATGCTGTTTGCCTCCAAGCAAGCAAACATGGCTCCCTGATAACTCAAAGGCAACTAAAATACAAAACTACCGTGAAGTAGTCGAGACTCTTGTGAAGGCTTGGAGAAATATTTAACTGGCATTAGTATTAGTCTTTGGTACAGAGACATGCCATCTCAGAAACCCCCTCCTCTACCCTATAAAGGCAATTCCAGGCAGATCTTGGCTCAAGACATTAGGTGAGGTGCTGGGAGAAATTACCTGAGGGCATTTGATCCTTCCTGCCAGGGGAAGTTACATTTAGCTTAAAGCTTCTCCCCAGCTCTGCTAGGAGGCTTTTAATTAGCTCTGGGTCCTTGTAAACAACCAGATGGTCTCCTGAAGTTGCTACATTTCTGTAAAGCTATTTTCCTGTTTTCATCTCTAGATAGCCCAGCCCAGAATGGGCTGGGCTGGGGAGTTTGGGGGATTCCTAGCTGTAAAATAGCTGTAAGAAGAAAGAATCTCTCTCTTTTCCCCCTTTTTTGCCATTTCGGCTTCCCTTGGTGTTTTGCTTCTCTATCCTCTCCATTCTCTGTTGGGCCTCAACACGTGGTGGCAGCCGTCTTGGCCTACACCTGGCTGGGGCCTAGCTGGGAACCCAGAGTCCGGAGGTTTTCCCTGCTCTTGGATTGTATACTGGATCCTGTGATAGTAAAGCCCTTTTAAAACTGCATCGGATTCCTGAGTCTTCATCCATTCCCTGCTGGCTTTGGAGGTAGAAGGGAACTCGCTTCCCGACACTGTCGGGGACCCAGGCGGCACTTCCCGACAAATAAAGCTACATTTAAATTTGTAAAAATTTGTTAAACAGTCATGATTTACAAAGGTATTGATAGTTAAGTTTTAGAGATATAACGTTTTAAAGAATCTTATTAATCATTGCTTTGGGGGGAAAGACCTCACTAAGACATTTAAAGTAGGTCTTTTCAATGTGGGCTACTTTGACATATGGGATATTTCAAGTCAAAATCAACTGAGGCCCTACAAGCTCATGAGAAAAACTTTACTTATCCCTTAGCTATATATAAGGATAAAAAATCCAGATATTACCCAGAGTTTGATTTTGTGTGTGTTATTCCACTCTCAGAGTTAGAGGATTATATATATATATATATATATATATATATGTATATATTTACATATGTCTACAATTATATATATATATCTGTATATATAAACATATATATACACATATAAACATATGCATATATATGTATATTTTTTGTCAGGAATAAGTTTCTCTTGTAAAAAAAGCCAATTTGTATGGCAGATTAAAACTTTTAAAACTTTTAATTTTAGAATATCCAATCTTCATCATATAAATCCCCCTCCATGTGTATGTATTGTATGTGTGTGTGTGTGTGTATGTGTGTGTGTGTGTGTGTGTTAGGGTCATACCTGGTAATGCTCAGGTGTTACTTCTGGCTCTGCTTAGGAATTTCTGTGAGCATTGCTCATGGGACCAGATGGTATATGCTGGGGATTGAACCTGGGTCGACTGTGTGCACGGCGTTTGCCTACCCTCTGTACTATTGCTCCAGTCCCAATGCCCCTCTTTTTATCACATGAGTCTCTTTTCTTTCCTTGAAGTCCAGAGTTCTATGCTATTCCTTAGACTAGAATATATAGATAGAGCTGCAGATATAGGTACAGATATAGATTGATGTGTAGATATATCTTAATATTGTTTTATCTTTGGCTCTACATATGTGTGCAATTAAACTTGCTCATCTCACCTAATAATTTGTCTAATGTCAAATATGATGGCTTAACCTGCCTAAAAAGACCTGGAAAGGATTTTTGTAGTGGTGGGGGGGTAGTAGTATAGATTTCCTCTCTAGCCCTTCACTTTTATTATGTTAGTTATATAGACATGGCAAATCAAGGTTACGGTTTGTGTTGTAATCTGTTAGGCTCACTTGTGTTTTACTTCAATGTATTTTGCATAATGCTAAAATTTCTTTTAGTATGTTTTATATTGGAAACCAGCACAATTCCTTAAGGACAGAACCCAGAACACTATTATGCTTTAGCAAGATAGAAATTGGTGGTTAAAACTAGCCTCCTCTGAACATGTGGTCTGCTACATGACAGAAGACAGTGTTTTTTTTTTTTAACTATAAACAGCTTAAATGGGTAGTTTCCTATAGAAAAGTCTGTGCAGGGTTACACATAAATAATTCCTTGAACTATAAAACAAATGTTCTTATTAGAAAAGCTAATTTTCCGTGGTTGGCAAACAGGTTGATACAGAACCTAAAGACTATCTGTTCATTTATATTGCATTTTGAATAACAAATATGTAAACTTAATTTTTTTTTCAAATTTTGGGGAACTACTCCTGGCTCTTGTTCTTTTGTTTTGTTTTATGGGCCTTACCTGCAATGCTCAAGACTTACTCCTCGCTTTTTGTTCAGGGATCACCCCAGTCAGGGCTCTGGGTACCACATGTATTGGGGATTGAACCTGGATTGGCTGCATGTTAGACAAGTGCCCTACCCACTGTACTATCACTCCAGTCCTGACTAATTGTTCTTATTCTTGAGGATCATTCCCACAGGTGCCTAGGATAGTGAACAGTTCCAGAGGATTGAACCTAGGCCTCCTGCATGCAAAGCTTCAACTGTAGTTCTTTGATCTAACTTCCCACCTTAGTAAACCTTTTCCCATCTAGTTAAAATACTGGCAAGGCAATAATTCCATTATCCATTCAGAAAACCTCTTTGAATCATATTTTATTATCAGGGAACCACGGGGTCCCCAACAATATGGGGAACGAGTTCCCTTCTACCTCCGAGGTCAGTAGGAAATGGATGAAAACTCATGAGTCCAGCCTAGTTCCAAAAGACTTTTACTAATTCAATAATAAAAAAAAAGTTCTGCCACTACAATCCAAAATAATGGGATTACCCACACCTCTAGCTCTTGATCAGAACAGACCAAGTACTTGGACCCAAGTGAACACCAAAGTGGATTCCCATACCTCAAGTCAGTCCCCTTACATATCTAAAAAAAAATTCGATCTTCAGGGAGGTAGTGTCAACAAAGATCAGCTTTTAAGTGTAGAATTATTTTGGTTCTAAACAAACGATTATGCCTGGGACTAGTCCCTTTCTCAGAGATTATCTCTTTTATTTATTTATTTATTTATTTATTTATTTATTTATTTATTTTTGCTTTTTTTGGGTCACACCCGGCAATGCTCAGGGGTTTCTCCTGGCTCTGCACTCAGGAATTACTCCTGGCGGTGCTCAAGGGACCACATGGGATGCTGGGGATCGAACCCGGGAGGAACTGGCCGGCTGCGTGCAAGGCAAATGCCCTACCCACTGGACTATCACTCCGGCCCACAGAGATGATCTCTTATGTCAAAACACTGGAAAGAGAGGGAGAGCTAGTATAAAGAAATACATCTTTTTAAAAAAATTTTTTTTATTTTTACAGTTACAAAGACATGGGGAGCATGCCTGACGATGAATTGCTGGTGTGGCTGCAGTACCTGACTGCATCAGCAGGTGGCAGAAAGGAGACAGAGACATGTCTACACCCCAGGTCTCTGCCCTGGGGGCCCTGGTTGGTTGATGGTCTGACATAGAAAAGACTGTGTCCCTTGGGATGGACACAGAGCCATGGCAGAGCCTGGCAAGCTACCTGTGGTATATTCAAAATGCCAAAAACAGTAACAATAATTGATCTCATGTCCAACAAATGGAGATGTTACTGATGCCACTCAAGCAAATCAATGAACAACAGGAAGACAAGTAATACAAGTGATTAATGGGGAGACTCATATCATAATTTTATAGGTTTCATGCAATCTAGCTGGTAACCCCAAGGTTCGTCTATTTTCTGTTCTGCACCAAGGCCCCATTCACTCTCAATGGAACAAACATCTCTGAATGCAGCAGTTATGTGTACCTAGGTTGAGAAGTCAACATGATAAATGACCTAAAACCTTTGCTGCGCAGGAGGAAGAGCGCAGCATGGAATGCCTTCAAAAACATCGAAGAAATAGCTAAAAAGACAAAGAACCTCCAGGTCCAGGCACATCTCTTCAACACCACTGTTCTCCCTGCACTAACATACTCCTCAGAGATCTGGGCCCTACAAAAGCAGGATGAGAATGCTATTCGGGTCTCCCAAAGAAGAATCGAAAGAGTTATGCTTGGAATATCACACCTCACTCAAGTGAAAGAAGGAATCCGGATTTGTTCCAGAGTCGCTGATCCAGAGTCAGGGACGCTGTCTCACTTGCCAAGGCATCGGAAATCAGATGGACTGGACATGTAATGTGCTTTGGAGACGACCACTGGACTAGAGCCATTATTGACTGGATCCACGATATGTCAAAAGATCACGTGGCCGCCCACCTACAAGATGGTCAGACTTCTTCTTCAAGACCCTGAACGAACGGTTTGAGGCTCTTTGTATTCCTGAAGCAAGCAGATGCCATTGGGCTACACTGGTACGTGATAGGGTCAAATGGAAATGTTACTGGCGCCCGTTCAAGCAAATCAATGATTAACGGGATGTCAAGTGATCAAGTGACCAAGGTGATTCTGATTGTCTTTTCCTCTGTTTACTGAAAGGGTCATGCTGGCCTGCTTGAGGGCATACTAGCATGATCCTTCCTTCAATCTAAAACGATAGTCTCAACTTAGCTGACTTACCTACTACATGGTAGTAGTCTCCTGGTAAATTCTAACTGTCCAATCCTGGGACCAGTGAGTATTAAGAGGAATTGTGCCCAATCGAGATAACATTAAAATCATAGTAGAGATTATAGTAATATTTCAGATGTTACTGATTCAGAGTCAAAATGCCTCTTATAACTATCACACCCTCCATCAGTGTTTACACAGAAGAAAGATCTCATTAGCATGAACCCTGGTTTAAAAAATATGTAAATAGCTTGAACTATAAGTAGATTAAACAGCAAAGCTCCCAGGCTAATTAGGCAAGTCATCCAACATTTTATTGCTATAAGATTCTCATTAACTCTGTAAAACTGGTGCCATTTGGTCTTTTATTTTTTTTTCTGACTATGCCTGGTGGTGCTCAGGACCTACTCTTGGTTCTGTGGCTCACATAATACCCAAAGGGCTCAAGGGATCATATATGGTGCTGGGGATCTAATCTGTGTCCACCACATATAAGGCAAGCACCCTACCCACTATAGTCTTTCTCTGGTCCTGAGGTTATGCTTTCAAAATTAAGGCTATGTAGGATCTTAGAGAAACAGAAAATGACTAGAAAAAAAGAACAAATACAGTGAGAGGCTAAATTTATTCAGTAAATGCAAACACATGAGAAGCAGGAATGAAAAACAGATCTGAAAGTAGATGACAAACATTTAAGTCAGATATAGAGGATCAAAATATGACGATAAAGAATAGATTCTAAGAGGGAGAAAGAAAAGAGATAAAGAACCTGCCATTTAGGCAGGTTATGGGAGGGGAGGGAATTGGGGACATTGGTGGTGGGAAATGGGCACTGGTGGAGGGCAGGGTGCTGGAACACTATGTGACTGAAACCTCCAAACATAAACAATGTTGTAATTATATACCTCAAGGTGGTATAATAAAATATTTTAAAAAATAATGCCAATTGGCACGTGATAGGGTTCAATGGAAATGTTACTGGTGCCCGCTAGAGCAAATCGATGAATAATGGGATTCAAGTGATCAAGTGATAAGAAAAAGAATAGATTCTCTAAGACATCAGTATTAAAAAAATATAGTGGGAACATCACTTGATCACTTGACATTCCGTTGTTCATCGATTTGCTCGAGTGGGCACCAGTAACATTTCCATTTGACCTATCACGTGCCAATGTAGCCCAATGGCATCTGCTTACTTCAGGAATACAAAGAGCCTCAAACCGTTCGTTCAGGGTCTTGACGAAGAAGTCTGACCATCTTGTATGTGGGCAGCCACGTGATCTTCTGACATCCCGTGGGATCCAGTCAGTAATGGCTCTAGTCCAGTGGTTGTCTCCAAATAGCATTACATGTCCAGCCCATCTGATTTTCGATGCCTTGGCAAATAAGACAACGTCCCTGACTCTGGAACAGCGACGGAGGTCTGAACTCCAGATTCCTTCTCTCACTTGAGTGGCACGTGATATTCCAAGCATAGCTCTTTTGATTCCTCATTGGGAGACCCGAATAGCATTCTCATCCTGCTTTCATAGGGCCCAGGTCTCTGAGGCATATGTTAGTGCAGGGAGAAACGAACGGTGGTGTTGAAGAGATGTGCCTGGAGCCGGAGGTTCTTTGTCTTTTTAACTATTTCTTCGATGCTTTTGAAGGCATTCCATGCCGATCTCTTCTTCGTGCATAGCTCAGGCTTTAGGTCATTCAACATGTTGACTTCTCGACCTAGATACACATAGCTGCTGCATTCAGAGATGTTTGTTCCATTGACAGTGAATGGGGCCTCTGGAACTAGTTCATTTCTCATGAACATAGTTTTGTTGAGATTCAGCTATAGACCTATCTTTCCACATTCTCGGTCAAAGTCAGCCAGCATTTGTGCCGCTTGGCTAATGTTTGGTGTTATTAGAACGGTGTCATCAGTGAAGTGGAGGGTGTAGTTGCTGACCGTCTATCTTCACTCCCATTCCTTCCCATTCTAACTGTCGCATGATATTTTTCGAGGGTGGCGCTGAAGAGTTTTGGTGAAATAGTATCACCCTGCCAAACCCCCTCTTTTGACATCGATGATCACATCTGTAGAATGGTGAGATCCTGGTGGTGAAATCTTAATACAGCTCATGAAGGATCTTGATGTATTGGGATCTTGATGCATTGAAGGATCTTGATGTAGTGGGAATATACATGAATTAAATTAGGATGACTACACAGAAGCTAACTCATATTATAAAGACAAAGGGGTGGTAAGATGATTTGAAGGGCTATAGTGTCTGCAGGCAGGAGCCCTGATATTGAAACCTGGCACTCCCATGGTGCATGGAACTCTTTGAAGGAACGCAGAGTGCAAGTGGAGGTAGTACCAGAGTATTCTGAAACATAGGATATAGAACATTTTATATTGTAATTTCAAATGCAAGTGTATTTGTTTCTTGGATAGTACATTTAGATGCATTGATGGACAAATTAAGAAAACAGAGCACCTGCATCACACTTCTCAGTTCTACAATCTGCCCAATGATTACCTCTTTTATGTTTTCCGAATTCATTCCTTTCAACCCTTTTTTATGCATTCCCAAATATCATTAGTTTATAGGATAATCAGTCTGTGATAGGGATTCAGCATATTTTAAAACTTCTCATGAACAGATTTTAAGTTGTTTCCAAATTTCTGAGATCATAAATGATGCTTGTAATTTAATCACAACAGCATTTGTGCTGCTGTGGGATAGATGTATGAGAAGAATCAAAGAAGTGATGTTGTTGAGCCCTAAATACAATCTGATTCAAAGTTGTGCTAGGAAAGACAGAAATGGAACAGTGTGCTAACAATTGTTGAGGGTACTAATACCAACCTAGAACTGAACATTAAATAGAGGCAAAAAGATACACATGACAACCCTTTAATGTATGTTCTGTAATCCATAGTCTGGAGGGGAAGGAAAAGAGAAAGAGAGAGAAATGGAAAGAAATCAAGAACCTGCCATGGAGCAGGGCTGGGGAGGGGGAGGGAACCGGGGACATTGGTGGTGGGAGATGGGCACTGGTGGCGGGATGGGTGCTGCAAACAATTCAGTATGATTTGTTGGCAAAGTGCTACACCGTTTCAATGAAACAATGTAGGTTTTAACTGAACTAAAATAAATACATGTTTAATCACTAAAAAAAAAACAAAGTTGTGTTTGATAAGTAATTGTCATGAAGTGTGAACAATATATGCATGCTCTCAGAAACTTTAATTTGAGGCTCTATTTTTCAACCCAGAACAGCTTGGGGGTATACAAACTCCTGAAATTAATAGCATCCCTTTCTGGTTCTCCAGGTAGTTTACTAGTCAACCATTATCAGATTAGCTATGAGGAAAGTAAAACTCACTTAAATGTATGATTGAATTTATTGATAGTTGCTTATCTTTTATTTTCTCAGTCAATTAGTATTTAAGCATAATTTCTCCATCCAGAGAAATGGGAAGAGATCAACTTTTCTCTTGGGTGGAGCTCTGATGAGCTGTGGAGTCCGTATGTTGAAAATGGCTGCCTTTGGGGCTGGAGCAATAGCACAGCGGGTAAGGCGTTTGCCTTGCATGCTCCCAACCTGGGTTCGATATCTGGCATCTCATATGATCCCCGAGCACCGCTAGGAGGAATTCCTCAGCAAAGAGCCAGGAGTAACCCCTGAGCATCGCCAGGTGTGACCCAAAAATAAAAAAAATATATAAAGAAAATGACTGCCTTCATGGTGCAGGAGTTCCTCTGGCTTCTTGTGAGGATCTATTGGGATGGCGGGCCAGGGTTAGAACCCACCTTTCCTCCTGGATGCCTCATGATCAGCCAAGCACAGGAGGAGCTTATAGCAGCTCTGTCCCATGTATCTGTGTCCATCTGTGTCATATTTGATATGTCAAAAACCAGTAACAATTATAGACCTCATTCCCATGACCTGAATGAATGGTTTGAGGCTCTTCATGTTCCTGGAGTGAGCAGATGCCCTTGGACTACACTAGCACACAACAGGGCATATGGAGATGTTACTGGTGCCCCCTCGAGCAAATCTATGAACAACGGGAAGACAAGTGATACAAGAAGTGATGGGTTTTTAATTGGCATGCAATAATTTTTTTCAGTTTGTATTATTTTAGATAGAGATATAAAAAATTATTGTTTAACTCACTATTTATTCATTGCATTCATGGATCAGTTTATTTTCTTTTCTGTGTTTGTACTTATGCAATTTGGATATCTAGTTATGTTAGTCTTGAAAAATAAATTGGAAAAAAGTACATTTCAATTCTCTGTAGCAGTTTAAAAATGGCAGCAATGATCTGTTCCTTGAAAAAGACCCTTTATAGTGTGGTTACTTATTCAATTTTCCAGGACTGTGATTAAAGATCACATTATTTTTATTTTTTAAAAATCAGCTCTGACTTTTTTCTATTTTCCAATACAGTCTATGAATTGCCTTGAAACTTTAGTGGTTTGGATATGAAACATTCTTCTTTTATTTAATTTTTTTTTTTAGTACAAGTGCTTCTTGGAGCAATGTCTAATTTTCTGTTGCATAATTGGGCTGTTTTATTTGCCTGCTTTCTCTTAATGAACTGTTTAAATTTGGTTAGTGGAATAGTTCCTCACATTTCTGTTTTGGGAAGGGACATTTTGGCCACACTCACTTGTGCTCAGGGATCACTCCTGGAGTTGCTCAGAGGGGATTGAATCAGGGTTAGCCACATTCAAGGCAAGTGCCTTGTCTGCTGTACTCTCTTGTTGACCTGGGTATATGTGCTGCCAAGGCCAGTATAAGTCCCTAACTTTTCAAGTATGGAAATATCATTTCAATTATATTTTAAAGTCAGCTTCACAATATAGAACTTTAGTACTTATTGAATTAAGAAACCATGATATGATAAATGCAATAAATAGTACTTAACATATAAATTTGCTTAACCACAATAGAACTAATACATTTCAAAAATACTAAGGTTATTTATGTGTGAATATACTATTTGGTAGTATCCTACCTCCCAGGAGCTGATTTTCATCTTTATTTATATATTTCTCAAAATGGCAATAAATCTATACCCACAAATAGGAAATTGCACTTCTGGCTCTTCCTTTCTCATGGTTGTTTCCCAACCCCTTGCCATTTTTGTCTTCATTGGATAGGATTGCTCTTAATTTTCATACCCAGTTTTATTGGGATATAATTGACATAACTATGTAAATTAAAGGTAAGTAATGTGTTGATTTGACACATGTATTTATTATAAAATAATTAGCACAGTAGCAATAATTAACACATCGAACATATCATGCAATTATTACTTTTGTTGTTATGACACCATTTAAAATCTCTCTCAGTAATTTTTAATTACATGATACAGTTTTGTTTCCTTCTGACGAGGAGGTTGTGTTTGCAAGTGGAGCCTGTGGATGTTCATGGTTCCTGGGTTCTGTGGGGTTGGGAATTACCATATCCACTCCGCTCTGCTCAAGGGCACCAGTGCTACACTCAGCAATTCTGGAGGACCATGTGATACCAGGGATTGATGTCAGCACTCACTTTAGCTTGTATGATTATCCCACATAATAGAGAATTTATAAATACAATACTGCATCTATACATTTGATTCCCAGAATTTAGCCATCTTGAAGATGATACATTTTGATCAGCATCTGCCCATTCCACAAGTCCTGGGAAAAACAGTCTAATATTTTTTTGAAGTTGACTTTTCAAAATTCCCAGTGCAAATGATATTATATAACTTCTGTCTTTGACTTATTTCTCTTAGCTAATGTCCTCAAGGCCTACCCAATTTGCCCCAATTGGCAGGATTTCCATTTCCATGTTGCAGAATAATGTTCCGTGTATTAGCATATGTGTCTCACATCTTCTTTAACTGTTCACTCACAATGAGCTATCCATTCACATTTGATAACTATCTGCAGTCACTATGGAAAATGTTAGGCTGTTCCTCGAGTCTGATTTGATGCAACAATCCCACTTCCAGGTTGCATCCAAAGGAAATGAAATCAAGATCACCGGAGTGCATCTACCCTTTTGTATCACGTATAGGAATGCTCTTTTTTTGGGGGGTGGGGTTGTTTGCCTCCGAAGCAGTGATCAGAAAGCCTGAGCACCACTCTGAGCATGTTGTTTGACTGGGAGGACTGGGTGGCTCAGCGTGCAGACTTGACCATGTGATATTTCTTGGGCCCTGAGGTGCTGGAATTACCTGGGTCCACTCCAGTCCCCAAAGTCACACCTGGCAATACTCAGGGGATCATAAGTTGCCAAGAATTGAACCGAATTGGCCAAATGCAAAACATGTGTCTTAACTTCCATACTGTGTGTCCTGCTCCTGGTATACTCTTCTTATTTATGTCATTTTTGCTGTTGTTGTGGGTTATATCTAGAATGAATTGGTGGAGAATTTTATTTAAATTATCCAAGATATCCCAAATTTCTGATAAATTATAACAACTGAGTATATTCAATATACTCAGTTGGTAAAGTCGTATCATGCTGACATCATTCACTTTTCAGCACTTTCCATGTCCTGTAGAATCTAAAACACTCCATAAGCACTAGCTGCAATAATTCTTAGTTATAGAAACTTTGAATGCCACCAATTACAAAGCCATACATAGGTCTACCTCTTTAACATCTTAGATTTTAAATAGTACTATGATTAAATTTGTTTTCATTAAAGTTTATTATAAAGTATTTCAGGTGCTATAATTAAAATGAAATATTTTATGCTGTATCTTGTTTTTAAAATCAGAATTTAGCAAATGATAACCCATTGGTCTAATCTGACCTACTTTCTGATTTTGCTCACCTTTTAAGTAAACCATGGTTTCTACATTTTTAGGTGATTAAATAAGCTTAAAACATTGGGGCCGGAGTGATAGCACAGAAGATAAGGTGTTTGCTTTGCATACGGCCCACCCAGGTTCGATCCCTGGCATCCCATATATGTTTCCCAAAAACTATTAGGAGTAATTCCTGAGCGAAGAGCCAGGAGTAACTCCTGAGTATCACTGGGCGTGACCCAAAAAGCAAAAACAAAAACATAATATTCCACAAGCTGAAAAATCAAATTCTAGAGACTTAAAATTTTATCGGAACATAATCACACTCCACCTATTGCCTATTGGTTTTATGCTCAGCCTTGGAGTAGCTGCAATAAAGACATAAGGTCTGCTAGTCCTGAAATAGTTACTACCTGGTCTTTTGCAGAAAATGTTTGCTAATGCCTATTCAAAACTGTGTCAGCCATTAAACACTCTATATAATAATCAGCATCTCTCTTTTAAAAATTTATTCACCATAAAATTACAAAGTTATTTATGATTTTATTTTGGGCAGTTTCAACACTTTTCCCTTCACTGGTATCTACTTACCTCCACCAGTTCCCTCCATCCCTCTTTGGTTCTGCCCTGATTTTAATGTTTTTCTACATTTCTACAACGTGATTTACAGTACTGTTGCTGACAGAGTTTACTATCTAGCAGTTTATCATCCCTCAGCATCCCCTCCTCCTCTGCATTGAAGGCTTCCCTCCACCATAGCTGCTTCCATATTTTGGCTATTGTGGATAGTGCTGCAAGGATTACAGGGGTGCAAACATCTTTTCTGCATTTTGTTTTTTAGGCCTTGGGAGCATATTTCAAGAATTGGGGTTGTTGACGAGAGGGAAGTCCGGATGTGGAAAATGGAGTCCGGACTTCCCTCTCGTCAGAACTCCACCCAGCAGACCAGCCTATCACAGCATGGCTCATCGAGATCCACCCTGCAGCAGTCTTTTTAAATCCGCACAGGTATGCTGATCCAGAGACTAACAGACATGGGGCAGAGCTGCTGCTGGCTCTCCCTGTGCCCAGCCGCTACGAGACGCCTGGGAGGGAAGGTGGGTTCTAGCCCTGGCCCGCCACCCCAGCAGAACCTTGCAACAAGCCAGACGACCTCCCACTCCATGAGGGCCTCCATTTTCCACATCTGGACTTACCTCTTGTCAGAACTCCACCCAGCAGACCAGCTTATCACAGCCCGGCTTGCGCGCGCAAGCGGCCGTGCGGTTCATCAATAAATGCTGGATTTAGAGATGATTATGCTACCAGCACGGCAGAGCCTGGCAAGCTACCCGTGTCATATTTGATATGCCAAATACCAGTAACAATTATAGACCTCATTCCCGTGACCTGATGGAATTGTTTGAGGCTCTTTATGTTCCTGGAGTAAGTAGGTGCCCTTGGGCTCTACTTGCATTAGACAGGACATATGGAGATGTTACTGGTGCCCGCTTGAGCAAATCGATGATTAACGGGAAGACAGTGATACAGTGAAAGTGGGGTTGTTGGGTCAAATGAAAGCTCAATTATTATTTTTTAGCAATGTTCATAATATTTTCAAATAAGGCTGGGAGCGGTCAATATTCCTATCAGCAGTGAATGAGAATTGTTTTTCTCCTACATCCACACAAGCACTAATTTTTTTGTCCTTTTTGATGTGTGCCAGTCTCTGTGGCATAATATGATATCTCATAATTTTGATGTGCATCTCCTTAATGCATAGTGTTGCAAAGCATTTTTTTCTTGTGTCCTTTGACCGTTTGATCTTGACCACTTAAATTTCTGCTCATCTCTTTTCTCTACTTTTGAAGGGTTGGATTTTTTTCTTGTAAAGTTCTACTAGTGTCTTACATATTTTTGATATTATACTCTTATCAGTTGAATATTAATATCAGTATCTCTCATTTTAGCTGCCATAGTAATCTGCCAATCAAGCTGTTTTAATGCATGTTTACTCTGACATTCTCCATATACAACTAAGACTATTCTGATAACATTTCAGTTGAGGCATTTGCTTCATTTCAACATTTTGCTTTAGGTGGAGCACTTCACCACACCCTAAAGGAGCTGTTAGTTCAATTAAACAGAAGTGATGGAATGGGGACCACTATATCCTAAAAAGGAGCTGTTAGTTCAATTAAATTGAAGTGCTGGAATGGGGCAGATGATTCCACCCTTTGTTTTGATCTTTGAGTTATACATCTGATACTCCAGAAGTTTTACTCAAACAAATTTTCCATCTCGTTGATTGTCAATTGCAGCTATTATCCAATGTAACCATTATATTTTTTAGAGCCGTATATGGGAGTGCTCAGGAATCACTTTTGATGGTGCTCCTGTTTGTCTTTGACATTCTTAAATTTCATGAAGATAAATATTGATCGCCTGGGTTTAATCCCCTGATTGAGACCTGGTTACTGCACTTGGCTTTTGTATTAACTACAAGTTAACTCCAAAAATCCCCATATGTGGTGCTGGCAACCAAGTTCAATCTATACATGTTAATTAGAATTAAACCCTGGTTTGTGTGTGTAAGACAACTTACTTAAATGCTGTATTATCTATATCTTTGGCACCCATCTTTCACCAACATGGTTAGATACTGGAAAATGATTTTGGTGTACAGCTTAGTAAAATCCTGCCATTTACCTCATACTGTGGTCTGATCTCTGGTTTATTCTCTGAAAGGGGTATGAGTGGGCTCAAGAGATCCCATTGCTAGCCTAAATATCTAAGTTCTACATTTTTAGTTGTTTTGTTTGGTTGGTTAATTGGTCTCAGAAATGAGATCCTTCATTGCTAGCACTGTTGATCATCCTAGATGGAATGTCAGATTTTATGTCATAATATTTCTACTTTTCTGTTCTCTCCCTACATTTTCAGGACTAACAACAATGGTTGGTTTGAATTCTTCCCCAGATCCCTTTGTAGACCTCCTGCAGTTCTATGTAGCAACCACCCATATAGTGATAGAAACATCTCTCAGAAAAATAAGGCTTGAGCTGATGAGGTTTTCCTATAAGCTATAGTTTATTTCTGGTTGTGCTTATTGAGGAGTTGTGACTGCCAGTGTCTGTAGCTTCATTTTTCTGGGAGTTTCTCAAGATTTTGTTTATTCATTTACTAAGTATTATTGTTTACTAATGCTGTTGGTACTATAATCCAGTGTTTCTGATAATTATGGTGTTCATGTGATTTTTTCCCCCTCTGAATAAATTCATATTTTCATTGCTTGAAAGTTTTAAAATTCATGCTTATCTTTGACATTCTTAAAATTTCCTGGGTTTATCCTCTAAACTGAAGTCTTGTTTCTGCTCTTGGCTTTTGTATCACAAAGCCAGTACTCTAAGTCCAAGAAAAAAGTAAGCCAAGCCATATTGTTAAAGGATGAAGTTGCCAGAGGTTTCCACTTGTCCTTATGTCAAAAGAGATTTTAGACTGGATAAATAAGAGATGTCAGGAAGAGAGTAGGAACCTTTTAAGAAGTTGGCAGCACCAAAGAAGGATGGGTTTTGCCTCTGGTGCACATAAACCTATTCTTACTTAACTAGTGTGGATTTCCACGTTCTCTTCTACAAAATTTGGAAATGTATACATACACACATACACACATTTTTTCTTCTTCAAACCATTGTGTCTGATTAAAATGGAAAAAATATAGTGTTCTTAATAGTTGGAACCTAGGGAATATCAAGTGTGGTTTATATTAAGGAGTTTTCTAAGCAGGACAAGGTCTTTGGCATAATGATTTTACATGTACTCAACATACCCATGGGAAAAGAACTTCAGATTTAGTACAGCAAAGCACAGAAGGTTAAGAAGTACTAATTGGGTCTTGCCTTTGCTGTACTTTTATAAGCTTTATAACTTGTGTTGACTTTAATATAATTTGAAGATTCACTATTTCATCTTAAAATATGTGCTTTGTATGTGGTTTAAATTCTCCCTAGAGATGTATTTTTAAATGAAACATGCTATTTCAAGGGAAATTTAATTATTTAGGAATAAACTTCTACAATTCTCTGCATAATATAAATTGGATATAGCAATTCAAGGTCATGCCACTGCTCCATTGCTAAAGTCCTAGTTGTCCTGAGCAGTTCTGAGTGAGCTTTGACTATGGTCCTAGTTCAGAAACCATTCAGATCTCCAGGCCCTACCCCTGTCTGTAGCTATTTTTTTCTAATCTCACTCCTTTTAAGGTGAACATGATTGTCATGTTTTGCTGTGCTTTCACTATTTTTAAATATTTTGATGCAACAAAAGTTTTACTAATTTTACTTCTTCTGAATATTTTTTTTTCCTAATTTCTAATCTTTCTGCCTGGGAACTCACCACTGAGTCTCCTACCCAGCTAGTGTAGAAATCATCTTCCCAGAAATTTTCATTTCTGTTCCTAGAGCTACTTCTACAATAACTCTTGTCTTGGTGCATGCTAGTAAATCAACCCAGCAAATCTTGCCAAAAGTGCAGACCTTTGGCCTCTATCCCAGACTCCCATAATCAATGATTAGCAGTGAGGTAGAAAGGAATCCATATTTTTTATGAAGTAATTAGCACTTGGTAGCTCTTTTTATTTTATAAAATAAAAAAGATCTTTTTTATTAAATTTTTTATTTAAAAATCTTCTTTATTTTTATAAATGTAGTTTTATTTAAAACTGTACATTTTGAAGTGAGTTAACATTGTGTATTACTTATATTTTTATCTATAATGCTGAAAAGTATCTCATACAATATAGACCAAAATACACATATTTCACTATTATAGAGGAGATTTTGGTTAAATATTTAATACTCTGCTTCCTTTAATAGTTTGATACTTTATGTCCTTCAATCATATATACACCTGCAAGAGATAGTGCAAGAAATAATATACACCTACCAAAAAAATAAAAGAAACAGAACTCTTCCTTGAATTTAAAAGTCTCCTTTCTCACTATTTTTCAAGCAATTAAGAAATTATTCACTTGTTCAATTCATGCTGCAGATTTTTATGCAATTGGTTTTCATAGCCATTGAGCAAATTTCTTCTGATATAATTTCGTGTGTTATATTGAACAGGGGTTTATACATAAATGACTTTTAATATGTAGAAGAGGCATGAAATTTTAGAATTTCTAGTTTTGATTATAAGTTTTAAGTTCAAGCGACAGTCCCTGAAGATAGCTATGAGGCGATTTGATTCCTTTATTGGTCAAAGACTGCTAGGGTGGAATAGTGCAAACTACGTTACCACTATTTTGAAGTGAAAACAGTTTTATATTATTGTGACTTAAAAATGTTTCTGAAGAAATAAAGAACCTGCCATGGAGGCAGGCTAAGGGAGGGCGAGGGAATTGGGGACATGGAGATGGGCACTGGTGGAGGATGGGTGCCTGAACACTGTAAGACTGAAACTCAAACATGGACTTCTTTGTAATTGTATATCTCATGGTGGTATAATAAAATCACTTGTGTCACTTCTCTTCCCGTTAATCATCAATTTTCTCAAGCAGGCACCAGTAACATCTCCATACATCCTGTCACATATTAGTGTAACCCAAGGGTGTCTGCTCACTCCAGGAACATAAAGAGCCTCAAACCATTCCACGAGGTCATGGGAATGAGGTCTATAATTGTTACTGGTATTTGGCATATCAAATATGACACGGGTAGCTTGCCAGGCTCTGCCATGTGGGTAGTATGGTCTACAGCCATACTACCCTGAACACGCCTGATCTCGTTTTATTTCAGAAGCTAAGCAGGGTTGGGCCTGGTTAGTACTTGGATAGTATAATAAAATATAAAAAAAAAAGTTCCTGATTTTATGTGTTCACAGCCCCAGATATGATAAAGATAATTATATTGACCTTTCAAGGTTAATTTCTATAACACTTTAATGTCGTGATTGTGTTCAAAAGTATGTCTACATGAGGTAGCTATGAACTGTTGAACCCATTCTAACTTGCTTATTAAGCTGGTTATTTTTTCCCACCATTATGCTTGAAAAGTGTTCCTTCGAGTTTTACCAGAGGTGGTCTGTCTATTCATGGACATACTGGCTCTTCATAATCTAGTCAGGTTAACTTTTTATGATTGTCTTTCAGTGTCTTGTTCAGCTTATCAGATGGAAAATGTAGCTGACTGGGAATTTCTGCAATGTCTAGAGATGATTTACATTGTATTTTCTGGATTCTGCATATCATAATTGTTTTCCAAATATGGAACATTTTTGTGTGAACAGTGTTTCCTTTTGTTAATTGATTATTTAAAGCTTTTTATCAACTTGACAGAATTAAGGAATATAGAATGGGAGGTATGAAGTTATTTTGATAAATCTTACCATAGATGTAGGCAATAAATTGAACTCCATAGTAAGCAACTTTCATACTGGTTTATGCAAATAATTAAATGACGGTAAGTATAGTGAACAGTTCTGCAGTAGCTGCAGTAAAATAAATACATCAAGTTGTAAAACAGTTTTAGAGCAAAATTAATATTTTTATGTATTGAAACTATGATACATAAACTTATTTGTTACAATTTATTTTCAAGTGAATGATAATAAATAAGTGAAAGTATTAGATATTTGGAAAGGAGACACAAACATTTTATCAATTTGCACTTATTGAATACTCATAATATTTAGCATAATAACTTCATAGACATTTGTCATTATTTCAAAAACATGTAGATGCTGGAGTAATAACTTACACATTGCAGAGAGAAGTGTCTAATCTTTAAATTTTTCATATAACAACTAGTCATGGTTGATATATCCCTATATGAAGCTATAATTAAATTTTGTTTTCTACTTCAGTGCTGTTTCCTTGGTGCTGAACATTTATTAAAATGTACCTGATGTCTATGAAGACATAATCACTAGTATAGAATGATCTATTCATATTAGTGGTAGTAAAATTAATGAGATTTTTAGGGTCAATCTAAGTCTTGTGGAAAATAATAATAATCCAGAGACATGGGATATAAATATTCTTTCTGATTAGTTTTTTAATCTTATTAACATGTACATACTTTTATGGAACAGACAAGACTGTGATCTTTGTTCTCAAAAGAATAAGCCTATGATTTACTGCAACCAAGATAGGAACCTTCCTTTCCAGGTACACCTAAGATCCAACCACAAAAGCATGAACACTCATGTCTTCATATAATCACCATAAACATACAAAAATATTCTAAGTGCTCTTTAGGCAGTGAGAGCAACAGTAAGAAAAACACCCTTCTCAGTACTAGGGGCTCACTTGGTGAGAAGGGACACCTACACTTTTTAGAGGTCAGAAAACAGGCAATAGGACTAGAACTGTGATCTCAGGATAAGCACCAATGCATGGCCCCTCCCCTTGGGAGGACTGCCATGTATTCCACACTACCTCAGCATTATGGGGAACAATGCAGATCCCTACCATGAGGAGTGGATGAAGAAAAGAGCCCTAAAGCCTCAGCAAGGAATACCACATACAAATCTCTCTGATAAAGAATTCAGAGATAAAATGGTAAGGATAATGCGCTCAAAGAAACAGTGGAATGAACATCCAATAAAATAGAAGAGGATGTGAAAGAAACAGCAGAAATTTCATGCATAGGAAATTTACACATATCATACATCCCTGAGATTTACAGCAAACTTATCCTATGAAGCCCTCTGAGACCAGAGTCTTCATATATATATAAAATGATATAAGTTATATATATGAAATAAATGCCTCACCAAGAATATTCACATTCAGATTTGAAATACCAGCATACGACTTCATGGATAAACAACAATTCAGGAACTTTATAGACTCAAAACCAACTTTAAAAGAAGTACTGAAGGGGTTACTGTAAGATAAGGCAACCCCCAGAATACAACAAACATATATAAAAAGATGGCACAAACCCCTTGATAATAATCTCTCTCAATGTGAATGGTCTAAACATACTAAGAGACACAGAGTAGAAAAATGGATTAAAAAAGGAGAATCCAACATTTTTCTACCTGTAAGAAACACATTTGAACAGTGATAGCAAGCACAATCTCAAAGCCAAAGGCTGGAAAATAATTCTGAATGCAAACAACTTCAAAAAGGCCATATTGGCAACCAACAACATAGATTTCAGGCTGAAAATCTCAAAAGGGACAGTTAAGGCTATTTTTTTTCATAATCAAGGGATATGTATATCAGGAATAAATTATACTCCTAAATATATATGCACCAAAAAAGAAGCTAGAAAGATACTTCAAACAACTGCTAATACACTTCAAGCAGGACGCTGATAGCAACACAGTTGTAGTTGGAGACTACAACACTACCGTGTCACCTATTGATAGATCATCAAGACTAAAACTCAGCAATGAAATAATAACTTTTAAGAAAAATGGAAGAGAGGACTAATAGATATATACCAGCTTTCATACCCCAAAAGCGGATTCACATTTTTCTCCATTGCACATGGAAAATTTTCCAAGGTAGACCACATACCTCAATAAAATCAAGAAGATAAAAGTTGCATCGCTCTTCTTTTAGACTATGATGCACTGAAAATAAAAGCTAATCACACACAGAATTGGAGAATCTGATCAAATGCCTTGAAATTAAATAGCTCACTGTTGATCAACAAGTGGGTCATAGAGGAAATCAAAGAAGGAATCAAAAGATACCTGAAAATGAATGAGAATGAGAGCTCAAGATACCAGAAATTCTGAGACACAGCTAAATTTATGTTAAGAGAAAAGTTTATGTCTCTGCAAGTGTTCATCAGGAAGAAAGGAAGGGCCCACATAAATAATTTGACATCTCAGCTTAAGATCTTAGAAAATGACCAACTAAAGTAGCCCAATTCAGGCAGGAGAAGGGAAATAATAAGAGCAGAAATCAAGGAGCTAGAATACAAAAACAGTCCAAAAGATCAATGAAAGCAAGACCTTGTTCTTTGAATAAATAAACAAGAACGACAAACCGCTAACAAGACTCAGAAAGAAAGAGAGAACCCTAATAAACTGCATAGGAAATGAAAAGAGGGGACATCACAACAGAAACCACAGAAATTTAAAAGATCATCAGAGGTTTTTTTTTTTTTTTTTTTTTTGAGTGAGTGTATGTAACGAAACAAGAGAACACCAAAGAAATGAATAAAGTTGTGGATTCCTATAACCTCCCAAGGCTGAACCAAGTAGACTTGGAAACCTGAACAGGACTATTATTATCAAGTAAATTGAAGCAGTAATCAAAAGTCTTCCACAAAACAAAAGCCCAGGTCCAGATGGATTCACTATTAAATTCTTCCAAACCTTAAAAAAGATCTATTGGCAGTCCTTTTCAAGATTTTCCAGGAAATTGAAGTAACATAAACACTCACAAACAGTTTCTTGGACATTACTAAAAAATAAAATTACAGACCAATATCCTTGATGAGGGCCCAGGTCTCTGAGGCATATGTTAATGCAGGGAGAACGGTGGAGTCAAAGAGATGTGCCCGGAGCCGGAGGTTCTTTGTCCTTTTAGCTTTTTCTTCAATGCCTTTGAAGGCATTCCATGCCGCTCTCTTCCTCCTGCGCAGCTCAGGTTTTAGGTTGTTCATCATGTTGATTTCTCGACCTAGGTACACGTAACTGCTGCATTCAGAGATGTTTGTTCCATTGAGAGTGAATGGGGCCTCTGGAACTAGTTCATTCTTCATGAACATAGTTTTCTTTAGATTCAGCTGTAGACCTATCTTTCCACATTCTCGGTCAAAGTCAGCCAGCATTTGTGCTGCTTGGCTAATATTTGGTGTTATTAGGACAATGTCATCACCGAAGCGGAGGTGGTGTAGTTGCCGACCATCTATCTTCACTCCCATTCCTTCCCATTCTAATTGTTGCGTGATGTTCTCGAGGATGGAGCTGAAGAGTTTTGGTGAAATGGTATCACCCTGTCGAACCCCTCTTTTCACATTAATGATCATTTCTTTGTAGAATGGTGAGATCCTGGTGGTGAATCCGTAATACAGCTCACGAAGGATCTTGATGTATTGGGTTTGAACACCCTGTTTGGCTAGGGCTTCGATGACTGCTTCAGTCTCCACAGAATCAAAGGCTTTCTGTAAATCAATGAATGTGAGACAGAGCGGCATCTTGTACTCCCTACAAACCTCAATGAGCTTGGTTACCATGTGAATATGGTCGATTGTGCTGAATCCTTTCCGGAAGCCTGCTTGCTCGCATGGTTGTCCTTCATCTAGTGTTCTGCTAATCCTGTTCAGGATGACTCCTGTAAACAGCTTGTAGATGACGGACAACAGGCAGATGGGGCGATAGTTGCCGATGTCGTGAATGTCTCCCTTCTACGAAAGCAGGATGAGAATGCTATTCGGGTCTCTCAGAGAGGAATTGAAAGAGCTATACTTGGAATATCACGCCTCACTCAAGTGAGAGAAGGAATCCGGAGTTCTGACCTCCATCGCTATTCCAGAATCAGGGATGCTGTCTCGTTTGCCAAGGCATCGAAAATCAGATGGGCTGGACATGTAATGCGATTTGGAGACAACCGCTGGACTAGAGCCGTTACTGACTGGATCCCATGGGATGTCAAAAGATCACGTGGCCGCCCACCTACAAGATGGTCAGACTTCCTTGTCAAGACCCTGAAGGAACGGTTTGAGGCTCTTCATATTCCTGAATCAACCAGATGCCATTGGGCTACATTGGCATGTGATAGGGTCCAATGGAAATGTTACTGGCACCCGCTCGAGCAAATCGATGAATAACGGGATTCAAGTGATCAAGTGATCCTTGATGAACATAGATCTTCAACAAAATATTACCAAATAGAATTCAATAACTCACCAAAATTATCATACAGCATGACCATGTAGGATTCACCCTGGGATGCAAGGATGGTTTAAATTTGAGAGTAAATTACCATAAAACATCATATTAATGAAAGTAAAATAAAAACCATATGTTCATATCAATAGATGTAGAGAATGCATTTGACAAGATACAGCACAAATACATGATAAATGCTCTCAAGAAAACGGGAGATGAAGGATCTTTTCTCAACATAATCAAAGCCATCAGCAAAGCATTATTCCCAATGGAGAAAAACAAAGTTTCCCACTTAGATTGGAGACAATACAAGGTTGCCAATTCTCTCCACTTCCATTAATATGGTACTAGAAGTACTTGCCATAGCAATTAGACAAGAAAAAGATATTAAGGACATCCAGATAGAAAAGGAAGATGTCAAGCTATCTTATTTGCAGATGACATAATACTATATTTAGAGAATCCTATAGTAACTACCAGAAAGCTCCTAGAAATAATAGGAGATTTAAGATTTCTATAATAGAGGTGCAAGCTATAAAATCAATACAAAAAGTCCATGGCTTTTTCTTGCATGCAAATAACGAAAGAGAAGAAAGTGATATTAGCAAAGCAATCCCATTCACAATTGTGTCTCAGAAAATCAAGTACCTTGGGATCAGCCTAAATAAAGATGTAAGGTACCTGTACAAAGAAAACTACAAAACTCTACTTCAAGAAATGAAAGAGGATATGAGAAAATGGAGATACATCCTCTGCTCATCAACTGGGAGAACTAACAATGTCAAAATGGCAATACTCCCCAAAGCATTATATAGACTCAATGTGGTGACCCATAAGGAAATCTATGACATTTTTCAAAGAAATTGATCAAACACTCCTGAATTTTGTATTCATAAACCATCATGATTAGCTAAAGCAATCCTTAGGAAAAAGAAGATATGAGGCGTCTCCTTTACAACCTCAAACTGTACTACAAAACAGTAGTAATTAAAACAGCATGGTATTGGAACAGAGACAGGCTGCAGGTCAAGGACTTAGAGTTGAATATTCTGATACACATCCTCAAATATATGATGACTTAATCTTTGATAATAGAGCAAAAAAAAATGAACTGGAGCAAGGAAAGTCTCTTTAACAAGTGGTGCTGGAAAAACTGGATAGCAACATACAGGAAAATGAACACAGACCTCTATATACCCCAGGCACAATAGTCAGATCAAATTGAATTTAAGACTTCAATATCAGTCCTGAATCCATAAGGTACATGGGGAAAAGAAACATAAGCAAAACTCTATAAGGCATTGAAGCTAAAGCCATCTTCAAAGATGAATCACCACTGACCAAGCAAGTGGAAGCAAAGATAAACAAATGGGACTAAATGAAACTAAAATTTCTGCAACTCAGAAGAAATCGTGACCAATATACAAAGATAGCCCATAGATTGGGAAAGATTTACCTAATACCCATCTGATAAGGCATTAATATCCAAGATACATGAGGCATTAATATCTAAGATACACGAGGCACTGGTAGAACTTTACAAGAAAAACATCGAACCCCATCAAAAAATGGGGAGAACAACTGAACAGAAACTTCCTCAAAGAAGAAATTCAAATGGCCAAAAGGCTTATGAAAAAATGCTTTTCTTCACTAATAATCAGGGAGATGCAAATCAAAACAACAATGAGATATTCTCTCACATCACGGAGACTGACACACATCCTAAAGAACAAAAACAACCTGTGCTGGTGCAGATGTGAGGAGAAAGGGACTCTCATTCATGGCTGATGGAAATGCAGACTGATCCACCCTTTTTTTTAAAAAAGGACATTCCTCCAAAACCTAGAAATGGAGTTCCCATTTGATCCAGCAGCACCACTTCTAGGAATATATGCTGGGGGCCAAAAACACACAGCAGAAACACCACCTGCAATTCTATGTTCATTGCCACACTATTCACAATAGCTGGAATCTGGAAACAACCTAAGTGCCCAAGTGTTGCAGTACACTCCTGCCCAGAGCCTCTGCATCTGACATAGATTTGCCTCCTGCAGGTCAGTTTGTAGATAGGAGTAGGACAGTTTGAATGTGGCAGTTTATCTGACCATATATTATATACTGACTGGTATAAATATTCTCTAATGCTGCCACGAATATCATGGGACTAGCTAGATCTTACTGGTATATTTGCCTGGCCACGTTGGATCTCTAAGTAATTAGACCAGAGAGAAATGCTGTTTGCATCCAAGCAAGCAAGCATGCCCTCTTGCTGAAATACAGAAAAACTCAAAGCTGAAATACAGAACAACCATGAAGTAAAAAGACGAGACTTGGGGGCCGGAGCAATAGCCCAGGGGGTAGGGCGTTTGCCTTGCATGTGGCTGGCCTGTGCCTGTCCAGGTTTGATCCCTGGCATGCCATAAGTTCCCCGAGCACCGCCAGGAGTAATTCCTGAGTGCGGAGCCAGGAGTAACCCCTGAGCATCACTGGATGTGACCCAAAAACCAAAAAAAAAAAATAAATAAATAAAAGAGACAAGACTTTTGTAAGAAATATTTAACTGGCTATAGTACAGATGCATGCCTTTGTACGCTGAGATACAGTTAATCTCAGAAGTCCCTCCCCATCAAAAAATGGGGAGAAGAACTGAACAGAAACTTCCTCAAAGAAGAAATTCAAATGGTCTATATTTGAATTTGCTGCAGTGCCCACTGCAGGGGCACTTCCAAAGCAGATCTTGGCTAAGCAACATTAACATCTTAAAGGGCCTAGGTGAGGTCCTGGGAAAAATTACCAGAGGTAATTTGACCCTGATGGCTTTCCATAGGAGTGGGAGGCCTGGATTGCAGGGATATAAAAACATAGCTTGCTTCCTCTCTGGGGCTCTCTCTTTTTCCCCTTTCTGCCTGTGCCGCTTGGCTGTCTCCTCTCTACAGAGCCTTAACACATGGTGGCAGCCATCTTGGCCTACACATCGCTGGTCCGAGCTAGGAATCCTAAGTTTGGCATTTTTCCTATTGCTGATTTGTATGCCTGAACCTGTTTTAAGTAAAGCATTTTAAAACTTTGCCGGATTCTTGTGTCTTTCTGTCTGCTGGCTGCCAATCCCCTGGGACAGAAGGGGATCCCTGATCTTGCTCCCTGATTTTGTGTGGGGTACCTCAGTGTTTCTACACACCCAAGAAGAAAGAACTGGATAAAGAAACAATGATACATCTACACAATGGAATACTGTGTAGCTGTTAGGAAAACTGAAGCCATGAAATTTGCCCATAAATAGATGGACATGGAGAGTATCATGCTTAGTGAAATGACTTTCAAAGACAGATCTACAATGACTGCATTCATTTGTAGAATATAAAAAAATATGAGACTAATATTTAATGCCAGGGAAAACAGGGAACAGGAGATGTATCAAAGATTGGAATCTACCACATGTGTGTGGAGAAAGGAAAATAGGCAAGATAGAAAGGAATCAGTTTGACAATAGTAATTCAAAATGGTAACACCAGAGTAGGTAAAGGAATATGCAAGATAACCCTTCAGTGTCTGTATTGCAAACTCTCTCAAAAGGAGAGAGAGAGGGAGGAGAGAGGAGAGAGAGAGAGAGAGAGAGAGATAGATAGATAGATAGATAGATAGATAGATAGATAGATAGATAGATAGATAGATAGATAGATAGATAGATAGATAGATAGATAGATAGATAGATAGATAGATAGATAGATAGATAGATAGATAGATAGATAGATAGATAGATAGATAGATAGATAGATAGATAGATAGATAGATAGATAGATAGATAGATAGATAGATAGATAGATAGATAGATAGATAGATAGATAGATAGATAGAAAGAGATAAAGAGAGAGAGAGAGAAGAAAAAATAACTGCCATAGAGGCAGGTTGGGGGGTGGGAGAATCTGGGGATATTGGTGTTGGGAAATGTGTACTGGTGGAGGGATGGGTGTTGGAACACTATATGACTGAAGCCCAATCATGAACAGCTTTGCAATGGTCTACCAAATGGCGATTAAAAAAAAAGAATAAGCCTACATAGAAAGCATTATAGCATTATGACTTGACAATATAGTGCCTCTTCTATTAATTTCTGTGCCATATATAGGATTGTACCACTAGACCATTGGAAAGACAGGTACAGTGATGATGTCACAAAAATTTCTAAGAGGTTTCAAATGTAATGAAGTCCAGTTAATGAATCACAAAATATGTAGGTTAGAAGAACAGAGAGTTTTGTAATATGTTTGATGAAAATGTAATTCCGCAAGTCAGTTAAGTTTTCACAACTATGAGTATACCATACCAGACAAAATAATCTAATAAGATATCCTATAAGTTTCCACATCAGTCATGTTTGAATTAAATTTTGTTCGGAGAGACATTAATAATTTGAAAAAAGAACTGTTTTACTAAGGGTGTGCAATGAGTTCATGTTATACAATTAGTTTTGTTGCTAGGCAGCCCCTCTGAAAAATAGCAATTTTGATGTGTAATTTGCTTGAAACTATTAAAAGTGCATTGCCTCAGGTTTGGAAGAGGCTGAACTAGCCTTTGAGAGCATTAGATGCTGCTATTTAATGAACTCAAACTTTGAGTTTGGGATTAAGGTTAGTGAAACCAAAATAATTTGGCACTTTGGGAAATGAAGTATGTTGAAAAACATTGAGAGGAATTTAATATTCACTGTGTCTCTTGATTTCTGAGCTTTTGCTCATAGTACCTCTCATATCCTAATTTGAGAACCTTCCCCACAACTCCATTGGGAATGCCCTCCCCATAAAATACACACATATTCCCCCCCACCATAAAATACACACACATGCTGTATACATCCTGTTTGAAGGCTTCCCTATGATTAAATCTGTTCTGTCCTTGCCCTTTTTTTGGTCCCATGCAGTAAAGTTATGAAAACTATTAAGAGACAAGTCACAAGGTTTCAACTTTTTCCTCAAACACATTTGATTTATTTCTTGAAGAAACAAATCTTAGTGTTTGGAGGAACACTCCAATTTCTTCTACAGGGTTTTTTATTTGTTTGTTTTTTGTTTTGGGACCACATCTAACAATGCTCAGGGGTTATTCTTGGCTCTGCAGTCAAGAATCATGCCCAGAAGTGCTTGGAGTTGGTTGAGGGGTACACAGAATGCCAGGGATCAAAATCAAGTTGCTGCTTGCAAAGCAAATGCTCTACCCACTGTATTATCTCTTAGCCTTCTACAGGGCTTTAGAGTGTGTGACCAAACCTTTGATTTTCTTGATACACACACACATAAATACATATATATCTAAATATATATGTATGTATACACCTGTATATAGAGAGATAGATACACACACATATGTCCCAACTTTTGCCAAGTTTCTAAACTCTCAGCCCCAGTATGAGTAAAGTTTTTGATATTCCAGGGGAAAAAATTACTCAGTTTATCTTTGCTTTATTCTAGAATCATTTTTAAGATAACTGTTGGCCTTGGATGAGCTGTAAGGCATGATAATTTAACTTCTAATCTTAAAGATACTCAAACCATTCTGGTCTATAAATCAAATAATGTTTGCATTTCATTAGTTTATTCCTGGGTTTATTTATTTATTAAATATTTCACTAATACCAGGTGCATGAATTAGATACCATTCACTGTCAATCTTGGATTTTTTCTATTTAAAGATAAAAATTTACCACATGCAAGGGTTAGACTTAATTGAGGCGTATGAATAATAATCAGTTAAGAGTGTGAATGTAATTGCAAATCTTTTAGTTTTCTCAGAAAAAATTTACTTGAAGTTTTTTATTTCAGGAAAAAAAGTGCAAAACTAGAAGCATAGATGATCCGCACAATGCACACATATGTGAACATATAGATATATAGAGAGAAACAGAGAAAGAGAGATCTTAACTCTGAGTCAACTTTGGAGTCATTTCACATAACTAACTAATCATTTTGTTTTGAAATTTTAAATTCTATAGCAAAAATTTTTGGATTTACTTTTCATTTTTTAAAGGAAAACATGCAGATTTATTTGTTTTTAAACTTATAAACCAACCAGTTTATAAGTTTTTAAACTTATAAACCAACTGGTACAATTGATATCACAGCACAACCAATGCAAATACATTTCTGAAAAATAATGGCATAATGAAGGGAGGACTCCCAATAGAATAGAAGTGACGGGCAAGCAAAGCATTGTCGAGTTCAGCCCTTCACCTTTTCAAATAAGATTAACCTCCTAATACTGGAAAATTGGAGCTATTTATAGTCTATCTCCTTGTGCTATTACTCCCTATTCATAAAGTTAGAGTACAGATCACAGATCCGCAGCAAGTAGTCTATGAAATTATCCATAGCAAAGATATTTTATATTGTCCCACGTAGCAAGGTTGCAAAATCTCCAATCACCACCTTTGACAAATGCATATAATATTGAGATGCAGAATCTCAAGGCAGAGACCCCAAAGTTTTAAAAAAAACCAAATAAATAAAACCATTTAAGAAATGCAGGAATTGCCCTTAGTGTGAATGATCAATAACCCTGTCTTAAGACATTTCCCAGCTGCATGTTCATGGAGTAACTGGGGGGTGGGGTGGGGGGGATCATGATTTGCTGAATATCAAAATGTTTTCGTCTCTGGACTGTACTGTGACTCTCCCTAGAAGTTTCCAAGATATACTCCAAATCACAAGAATTTTGCTGGGAGGAAAACAGAGGCTATAGAGAGTGAGGGGTGGGGAGTCTATCTTTAACTGTGGAACTGACTTCTCGTGTCTGAATGCAGATGTGAATTGTCTGGGATGGGCTGTTCCATGTGAGGCTGCTCCATCCTGGGAGGTTTTAAGGGGCTCACTAGGCATCCCTGGCTGTTGGGCAGAGGCCCGGGTATTCTATACTTGCATATGTCATCTTAGCAACAACATCACTATTCTCAGGCCAGCTATTTTTCTGCCCCCTTTCATATATCATTGTCTGCTGCTGCACCCAGATCTTCACCTGTTCCCAGCTAAGGTTCAGGAATGTGACAGCTCTTGCTGCTGCTGGAGGCTCAGGTCTGAGCTGTGTCTGTGAAGCATAGCTTTGCTTTTGGCTCTTTTGACTGGGATTTGACAGTCTTCCTTCTTCACCAAGCTCTCATGCAAATTGGGGAAATGTTTCCACTTTGGGACCAGGGGAGAATCAGGGCTGTCCTGAATAAGAGGAGCCACGAAGGAAGGAAAATGAGAGTCCTTCATGTGACTTCTTGGGAGAGATTTGGAAAGATTCCAGCAACTAAAGTCTGTTAAGACCTTTACTTAGCACTAACACAGACCCAGGGAAGGCTAAACGCCCCTCAGAGAGAAGATCTAGGAGAAACAAAGTCCAGGAAAGGAATTTCAAAGATCATTAAATGCACCTAACTACCTCCTTGGCAAGCACCCTAGCAAGGAATACCTAGGTAGAAAGCCCCGCTTGGAGCATCTTGGACAAAGCCCTGTGAAAACCAACTTGAATAAAAGAATGGCACAGACATGCTGCTTGAGCCTATATGCTGCCTGTGTCCATTTGTTGCTGCCGAGCCCATGTAATTCACGAGCACATATGTCACTCGTCTTGCAATGTAGACTTTCATTCTTTCAGGTCTAATGCTGGGATGTGTACTAGGGTTCCCACTTCACTCTGGAGATCTCCAACTCAGGTTCTTTATTGAGTGCATTTTGTTCTCTCTCTCTCTCTCTCTGTCTCTCTGTCTCTCTCTCTCTCTGTCTCTGTCTCTATCTCTGTCTCTCTGTCTCTGTCTCTCTGTCTCTGTCTCTATCTCTGTCTCTTATCTCTGTCTCTTATCTCTGTCTCTCTGTATCTCTGTCTGTCTCTCTCTGTCTCTCTGTCTCTGTCTCTATCTCTGTCTCTGTCTCTATCTCTGTCTCTTATCTCTGTCTCTTATCTCTGTCTCTCTGTCTCTGTCTCTGTCTCTGTCTCTCTCTCTCTCTCTCTCTCTCTCCATCCCCCTTCACCTGCGCCACCTTCCTCAAAACTTCCAAATAAAATGCCTTACTTAAAAAAAAATCCTTTTATTTTCAGCCTCACACAAGTCAAGCTTTGGTGAAGAGCTGCTACTTTTGTATGCCTCCAGGCAAGACTGGTTTGTGGACACACTGGATCCACACTTGGGTTGTTGGAGATAAGTGGGGAGGGTGAACAAAACAGTAGAAAACAAAACAAAACAAAAGACCCTGAGAAGATAGACTGTAAAGAAAGACTAAGTCTTTGACTCATTGTCTAAGACTAAGAAAGACTAAGAATTAAGTGCATAGAGCTAGAGCAATTAAATGCCTAGAGCCCAGAGCAATATGCAAGTCTCCAGATAATCAAAGTATTTCTTTAAACCAAAGTCAAGACAAAATGAGTGACCTCTATGGTAATATGAGCCAGCCAGTTGGATTGATTGAACTCAAGTGTTTTGACTTAAAACTGTAGCCTGCTAAATGTTTTGTACTGAACTAAGTGGATAAAACCAGTGTTTAATCTAGGTACACCTAATAAATACCCAAAGCATTATGAAAAGAAAAAAAAAACAACAAAAAATGAAGTCAAATATTTTGATTTAGAGTTAAAACTAATTTAACTAAAATTATATTATGAAACTAGTGTTCTAAAACTAATGAAATACAGTAGTGAGTTACAGTGCTTATTTATGAGTCATCTACTAGAGTGCAAACCCCGCAGAACTAAAAAGTCTCAGGCTACCATCAATGAGCATCTTAGTAGGAACTGACTGCATTGCTTTTCAGCTAATCGTTAAAATGGAATGCATTTATTCAGTAACTGTTGAAAAGAACATCAGGAAAGGATAGATTTGTAGCTTCATTTTAATAATTACCTTTATATTTTTGTTTCTTTTCTATGTAATGAAAGATATTTTATTCACATTTGGGGCTTCTTATCAAATCATTTGCAATATGCACAAGCTTGTTAATGGAAGTGGGTATAGTTTATGATTTTGATCTCTTGTAGCCAGATTTTTAACTTTCAATTTTGGGTAGTGTCATATTTCATTTTTAACAATTAACATTGTTTTGTTTATTTTTTACTATTCCACAGTGAGATCTATGAGTCCTTGGTTAGTAGAGAATATTTTACATTCATATTAGTATTAATCCATAGTAGATGATTAGCAAACTTTAATTCTAAATAAAGTTATTAAAAGCAATGTGGAGTCAAAGTTGTTACAGTAAAATACTTCTTTTCCACTGAAAATGACCTCAGTGGCAAATAAGCACACTAAAGTCTAAAACATTCTTGTTAAAAATGTCTTTTCCAGAATAAGTTATCCACATCTTTAAGTTGGTGACTTAGTCATTCTTCAAATAAACAGCTTTATGATATCATATAAATACAGGCAAAGCTTGATTGTCCAGCCTTTCAAAACGTGATAAATTACTTCTCTCCTTAAGGGCTGAATAAATCATCACAACCTCATAAATCTTAGTAATCAGTTTTCTCTTAGATTTAAGAATATCCATGAATAGCTCAGGCAGGGAGGTCCATTAAACCAAGATGGTAGAAAAGAAATAAGGAAAGCAAGAGGGGGAAATGTAGAGTTCAAGTGAAAAAGGGAGGAAAGTGTTGGTAAGCCTTTGTATGTTCTTAATTGATGTATATGTAACATGTTCTCTGTACTGTCTTTATCAATCAGTGATGTTTAAAAATAGGCTCCAATAGGGAAAACCTTAACCAGTAAGTTTGTAGTTAACAGGAAAGGATTCAGTTTGAGACATTTGGGTTAGTTAATTTCTTGATTCCTGGGAAAAGCAACCAAAGAGATATCAGAACCTGAAATGCATCAGATGTGTGAGTCTTTGAAGTCTCAAAGCACATTTTTCTATTAGCATTTGCCTTTGGTACATGAAAGCACTACCATGCAGTGCTATATAATTTGCATTCAAAGAAACTTTTGTTTGTCTTTTGGTTATCCTTTTGAAATAGTTTTTATTTGCTTCTGCAAGGTTCATTTCTCAGAAGTGGCAAAGAAAGAACGAAGTAAAATGAGTGACACTTCTTTGGTACTATATGCATCATAGTTCTTGACTGATTTTTTAAATTTATAACTGAAATCTAGAGACCAAAGTATTTGAATTTTTCTTGTGAGTAGATGGGCATTTTCAGTGATCACTAATTTAATTATGGTAATAAAATTTAGCTAAAGCATTCTCAAGTGCATATAGGTTTTCATTATATGCTACTGTCCTAAAGCAATCTCTGCAGCTGCCCCACTCCGCTTTATTTGATTTAATTATATTCATTGAACAACTAAAGCATAATAGATTGGAATATTTTTTCCTTACCTCAAACTCATAGTCTTATTAAGATCCCTCTAATACAAGGAGCTTTGATTCCTCTTGATATTGTATTATCTATATATTTTTTCTTTTGCAGGGTTCTCCTAAGCAATGCTTAGGTGATACAGGTCTACTTCTGATAATACTTGACTAACTGGGACAGAAAGAAAAATTACTGACAATGCTGGAGGCCAGTGGGGACACACCCAAAGGTGTTTAAGGATCTTCAGAGATATGCTTGGCAATGTTCAGAGGTGCCATATGGTGCCAGGTTTCATACATCGAATCCTCACATCAATTATTCATTCATTCTTGCTTTTTGGGTCACACATGGTGATGTTCATGGATTACTTCTAGCTCTTAAGTCAGGAATTATTCCTGGCAGTGCTCTGGGGACTACATGGGATGCTGGGGATAGGACCCAGGTGGGCCGTGTGCAAGGCAAATGGCCTACTTGTTGTACTATTGCTCTCGCCTATGATTTTTTAGAAAAACATTCTTCCCCTATCAGCATCTTCTTTTTTTCTGGAGGATGAGACTGTTTTCTTAAATTAATCTGATAGTTCAAGCTATCTCTATTCCTTTTCTTATTTCTTTTCCCTTTGCTCTTTACCAATTGTATAATTTCAATTAACCTTTATTTTCATTCTCATTGCTTAATTCAGTTTGCTGTTGATCTCTGTTGCATATTATAAGTTTCATTCATTGTATTCTTCCATTTTAGAATTTATTACAGGGGCCGGAGCAATAGTCTAGCGAGTAGGGCATTTGCCTTGCATGCGGCTGATCCGGGTTCGATCCTCGACATCCCATATGGTCCCCTGAGCACCACCAGGAGTAATTCCTGAGTGCAGAGCCAGGAGTAACCCCTGAGCATTGCTAGGTGTGACCCAAAAAAAGCAAAAATAAAATAATAGAATTTATTACAGAGAGAGATAGTGTGTGTGTGTGAGAGAGAGGGAGAGGGACAGAGAGAGAGAGAGAGAGAGAGAGAGAGAGAGAGAGAGAGAGGCATTGTATATACCCATGAGCCAGTTGGATAGATATACAGATTTAGCTGCACTGTTTATCAACCTCTTTTACATTTAATCTGGGAAATTGATTATAAGGAGATATGAATAAAATAGCTATTTGAATAAAATCACTGCCTGGAAAGTGCTATACTCACCACTACACCACCAACACCATTTAAAATCACTGCCTGGAAAAGGCTATTCAGAAATTTGTACGTCCTCCATCAGTCTCTTTCTTTTTACACTGAGTGCATCAACAATAGACTAAATTAAGCAAAAGAAAGATCTGTGAAATAAAGGAAAGGTTAATTGCAGTCATAAAGAAAGTCTGAGGTGTTCATTGCCAGAGATGAAGGGAACTTAATTCTTGGATTTCTGAGAGCCTCTTAAATTCACATAGGGATTTAGGTATGTGAGACATAATTATAGCTATAAGATTTGAGAATCCTATTGTACCAGTTGCTATCAAGTAACTGGATAAATAAAACAGTGACTAGGTAAGAATGTACTCAGTTCTTATGTTTCCAATAAACATCACTTGATCACTTGACATTCCCTTATTCATCGATTTGCTCGAGTGGGCACCAGTAACATTTCCATTTGACCCTATCACGAGCCAGTGTAGCCCAATGGCATCTGGTTGCTTCAGGAATACAAAGAGCCTTAAACCATTCATTCAGAGTCTTGATGAAGAAGTCTGGCCATCTTGTAGGTGGCGGCGGGCGCCCGCGGCGGCGGCCCACCGGGAATGGATGAAACTCAGGAATCGATGCAGTTTTAAAGGCTTTACTTATCACAGGTTCGGCTACTCGCAAAGGAAAAACCCGTGCTTAGGATTCCAGCTGACCCCAGCCACGGTAGGCAAGATGGCGCCCCCGTGTAAAAGCTTCAAGGGGAATGAACGCCCCCAGGAGAGAGGTCCCAGGAAGAAGAAGGGGCGAGAGAGGAACCGCTGTTTATTCCCGTAACTCAGACTTCCTCCACTGTTATGGGAGCAGGGAGGGTCCAATGCCCTAGGTAATCCCTCCTGCACTACCTAGGGCTTTACTGGTAATTTTTGAGCTGAAATCTGCTTAGGAATGCTTTTGAAGTGTAGAGAGGGGGTTTCGAGATGGCATGTCCTTGACCAATACCAATGCCAGTTAAATATTTCCAAGCCTCACAAGTCTCTCTATTCATTGTAGTTTTATATTTTAGTTGCCTTGAGTATTCAGGGGTGCCTTGTTTTTGGAAGCAAACAGCATTTCTCTGGTTAATTACTTAGGTGTCCTCGTGGCCAGGCTACTGGTGATAGTAGTCCAGATGGATAGCATGGGGAATATTAGTAGGCGATAACATAGCTTATTGGTGTGGGGGGCCAGGGCGGTCACATAATCTTTTGACATCCTCTCTTCAACTCCATCGTTCTTCCTGCATTAACATATGCCTCAGAGACCTGGGCCCTATGAAAGCAGGATGAGAATGCTATTTGGGTCTCCCTAAGAGGAATCAAAAGAGCTATGCTTGGGATATCACGCATCACTCAAGTGAAAGAAGGAATCTGGAACTCCGACCTCCATTGCTGTTCCAGAGTCAGGAATGCTGTCTCGTTTGCCAAGGCATCGAAAATCAGATGGGCTGGACATGTAATGCGATTTGGAGATGACCGCTGGACTAGAGCCATTACTGACTGGATCCCACAGGATGTCCAATAAACATGGAAAGAAAAATTTAATCCCTAATTAAGGAAAGCATATGAAATTCTAATAAATATATAGAACTGCAATTACCTAATTTTTGCATATAATTGCATTTAATGTATATTCCAGCAGTCAGAACAAAAGTATTTTATTTTTAATTTACTAACAAGCCATTTAGTTGCTTTAATCTTAGTGTATAAGTCTGTATGTGTTCTGGGGTACAATGTTAAGACATCACTCCCACACAAAGTGTCAATAAATTTCAGTCACATTCCAATGAAACTTCTACACCCTTCTC
Organism: Cryptotis parvus; assembly: GCA_021461705.1. Classification (NCBI taxonomy): domain Eukaryota; kingdom Metazoa; phylum Chordata; class Mammalia; order Eulipotyphla; family Soricidae; genus Cryptotis; species Cryptotis parvus. The sequence continues at coordinate 47,654 of JAJIBD010007653.1, read as the reverse complement.
TTTGGTAACTTCAGTTTTGTTCTCAGCATTTCATGACTTTATTTTGATCAAACTTTGCTTATTCCCTTGTCTATGTAATAGCACATATTAGAGAAAACATCAATATTTTCTTTCTCCTTTTGACTACTTTTCATTTCAAATAACCCTCAGCAGTTATCTATATTGTAAATGTTACAAGGGTGGGAAACTATTTTTCTGCCAAGGGTAATTTGGACATTTATTATGTCTTCGCATACATATGGACTACAGTTAGCTAACTAGAAGCATACATGTCTGTCCTGTCATGCACCAAAGACAGACTATATGTTTTAATTGACTATATAAGCTACATGGAACTGGCATTCCCTACCCTTGTATAGTAAGACAAATATCTATCTGTCTGTCTGTCTAATCCATCCACGTCCATCCATCCTTCCATCCGTCCATCCGTCCGTCCATCCATCCGTCCGTCTGTCCATCCATTCGTCCATCCATCTGTTCATCCATCCATCCATCCATCCACCATCCGTCTGTCCATCCGTCCATCCATCCATCCACCTATCTATATAGCTATCCACTATCTATGTCTTCTTTGCCCAAAGTTTGTCACCAGATCTATGCTTTTTGGGTTGTTTCCAGATATTAAAGGTAATAAATAGCACTGTAGTAGACAAGGGTGCACATATATCTTGATGAAGTTCTTTTGTCCATACTTAGCTTAGCCACTGGGAGATAAATTACTAGAGCATGTGAAAGGCCCATTTTTGCTCTTTTTGTAAATAGCCATACTCTTTTTTCTTAGAGGCTGGACCAATTCTCATAAAAATAAACACAGGTTCCTTTTGCTCCACACTCCTGCCAATGTTTTCTGTTTCTGACTATTTTGATATTGGTCATACTTAGAAGAGATATTGCATCTGATTGTCATTTTGGTTTTCATATCTTTGATAAAAGCTATAATTAAGTGTTTTTGCATGTGCTTAATGACATTCCTTGGCAAATATCTGCTGAGTGCTTTTATGATGGGGCTAATTGTTGTTATTGGTTTTATTATATATTAGCCCTTGTAAGGCTAATATCCTTCACTGTACATGTTCAGTTCCTGTCTCCGTCATCTCGTTGGCTCGGCGGGCACCAGTTATCTCCATATGTCCTTCGTGCTAGGAGGGCACCTGCTGCTCCAGGAACATAAAGAGCTCAACCATTCATCAGGTCATGGGAATGAGGTCTAAAATTGTTACTGGTATTTGCTTCAAATAGACCGGGTAGCTTGCGGGTGGTATCACTTGGTCTCTTAAACCACATTTATGATGAGCGGACTGGATAGGCTGGTGCTGGGTGGAGTCGTGTGAGGGAGTCCCTGAAATGGAGGCCCTCATGGGGGGGGTCTTGGCTGTGCAAGGCCTGCTGGCGGCCAGGGCTAGAACCGCCATCCGGGGCGGGCCAGGGAGAGCCAGGCCCCAGTGAGTTAAGTTTTTTGGGTATACCCAATGGGCGGCCGGGGTGGGCCAGTGTGCACGCCAGGTCTTACCCCAGCTTAACATCTGCCACAAGTATTTTGTTGAATGTTGTATCCTTCATGAACTGTATTACGGATTCACCACCAGGATCTCACCATTCTACAAAGAAGCGATCATGGATGTCAAAAGAAGGGTTCGGCAGGGTGATAGCATTTCACCAAAATTCTTCAATGTCACCCTTAAGAACATAATGCAACAATTAGAATGGGAAGGAATGGGAGTGAACTAAGCTACCTCCGCTTTGCTGATGACATCATTCTAATAGCACCAAACATTAGCCAAACAGCACAAATGCTGGCTGACTTCAACCGAGAATGTGGAAAGATAGGTCTACAGCTGAATCTCAGCAAAACTATGCTCATGAGAAATTAACTAGTTCCAGAGACGCCATTCACTCTCAATGGAACAAACATCTCTGAATGCAGCAGGTATGTGTACCTAGGTCAAGAAGTCAACACGGTGAATGACCTAAAATCTGAGCTGCGCAGGAGGAAGAGAGCGGCATGGAATGCCTTCAAAAAGCATTGAAGAAATAGCAAAAAGACAAAGAACCTCCAGCTCCAGGCACCTCTCTTCAACTCCACCATTCTCACTGCATTAACAAACACCTCAGAGACCTGGGCTTCATGTAAGCAGGATGAGAATGCTATTCAGGTCTCCCAAAGAGGAATCAAAAGAGCTGTGCTTGGAATATCATGCCTCAAGTGAGAGAAGGAATCTGGAGTTCCGACCTCTGTCGCTATTCCAGAGTCAGGGATGCTGTCTCGTTTGCCAAGGCATCGAAAATCAGATGGGCTGGACATGTAATGCAATTTGGAGACGACCACTGGACTAGAGCCATTACCGACTGGATCCTACGGGATATCAAAAGATCACATTGCCGCCCACCTACAAGATGGTAATCAATGAGCAACGTTACGTGTGTCCTTCAAACAAACAAAAAATAACTGTTTTGGCAGAGATCTTCTTGTCACATGTGATTAAAGAGAGATTCTAAGATGGGTAATGCTGAGAAAGGCAAGATCATTTTTGTCCAGAAGTGCACTCAGTGTCTTCCATGGAGAAGGGAGAAAGCACAAGGCCGGGAAGACAGGTCATGTCCCTGATTCTCTTACACTGATGCCAATAAGAATAAAGACATTAGCTGGGGACAGGAAACACTGATGAAGTATTTGGAGAATCCCAAGAAGTACATCCCTTGGAACAAAAATGACTTTGACTAGTACTTAGAAGAAGACCAAACGGGTGGAGTTGATAGCTTAGTTCAAAATAGCTACTAATGAGTAATAGTTGATACTTCATTTCTATTGCAAAGAAAATATCTTTGGCCTTTTTAAAAAGAAGTATACTTACTATATTTAAATACATTTTGTTCACTGGAATTCAGATAAAAATTACTAGTTGCATATTGTTTTGGGCATCCCTGATTCAAAGATTAGAATGAGTGTGATCAGATTTTTTTGGATTTTGGTGATAATTTTAAGCCAGTGAGTGCAGTCACTGTCCCTTTTCAAAGATATGAAGAAATTTAATTTGTCATGTTCACCTTTCCAAGAGATGGGGATTGCCATCTCATCCCTGTGGCAGAATAGTTTTCTGTTCAGATTTAGAATGTATTAAATTAATATATCTAAAGATTGAGGAAATTGCTAACTAGCAGAACAGAGGAAAGCTCACCTGTGTCTTAGGTTGCATTTATTAGCCTGATAAATGCAAATATTGAAGATAAATTGGCAATGTCTCCTGTATGTTTTTGTTCTTAATTATGCTGATGCTATGAAATGTGTCTAAAATGTTGACTTTCACTTAATGGAAATATTTCAGTGATATATATATATATATATATATATATATATATAATATATATAAATATATTTATCCATTAAATAAATAATACTTAAACCCTTAGAAAATAGCTATCTTGGCTATATAAAAACTTTTTCATTTTGTGTAGTCACATTGTTTAGGCTCACTTCTCTTTTCCATTGTCTTTGGAGCAAATTCCCCAAAGAAGGTACTAAGAACAATATTATGGATATTTTACTTATGTTTTTTCAGTGCAATTTTTAGTCTTATGTATTTTATACAAATGTTAAATTTTGAGTTAAATTTTGTACAGCATGATAGTGATTCAGTTTTGTTTTTTTGCATGTGATTATCAGATTTTCTAACACTACTGATGATAATTTTCTTTCTCCATTTTGTACTCCTTCCTTTTGTGCTCTTCCTACTAATTGCCTAAATATATGATGGTTGAATTGATTCATATACCAATATTTATTTTGATACCATACTGTTTTTGTTATTTCAGCTTTGTGGCATAACATTAAGTCAAGTGATGTAAGGCCTTTACTCTTGTTCTTTTCTTACCCAGATTGCTTTAACTATTCAGATTCTTTTGTAGTTCCATACACATTTTAGTAATATTTGTTTTGAATAGGAATTGCCCTAAATCTGTACAATTCTTTGGACAATATGGTCATTTCCACAGTATTAATTTCTTGAGTACAAGAGTACAGGAGTGAGAAATGCATTTCCGTTTCCCATGACTTTTATTTCTTTGAACAATACTTCTAGTCATCTAATACATGTACTTACATTTATCAGTTTTTGAGACCCCTCAACTGGTGCTGACTTCCCTATTGGCAATTCTATAGGGGTGCGTTTACTTACTAGAAATCTAGGTGGACTTACATTCCAGGTATCTATGTCTGGCAAGAATAAACACTCTTGACATTTGTCTCTGATTCTCCAGCTCACTCTCTTGTTTGCTAGAGGTGGGTGGACTATTTTGGGGGATTTTCTATTACAGCATATTATTATGAAAATGAAGGTCCAGTTGGTACACAGCAATACTGCTATTAGCAAAGATTTCACAGGTCACCAAGTTGGTGCCTGCAATGATTCTGATGTAGGCAGGCGGGCAGGGGAGGCCCTGCATGGCAAGGAACTGTTGCCATTAGGCTGTCACCTTCGGAACCAGGAATGAAGACTTGATAGGAACCATTTACCAACAATAGGCCCTGAGGAAGCTGGGTTCACTTTCTTCTGCCCAGCCCTTAGGCCCCCATCAACCTTTGATTGCCCAGTAGAAGATTCTGGAACATTCCAACCCAAGAAGATAAAAGCCCCCTTTGGAAATCAGTCTGGGCTCAATCTCTGCCTCTGGAGCAGCCCACATTCTCCCTTGAATGTTACTCTCTCTCTCTCTCTCTCTCTCTCTCTCTCTCTCTCTCTCTTTCTTTACTCTCTCTCCTCCTTACCCATCCTAAAAACCTCCATAATAAAATCTGTTTTACTTCACTGCTCGTTGACTCCTGAAAATTCTTTTCTGAGAGGAAGGCAAGAACCCTGAGGAAACCCTGGGTAAGGCCTTGGACTGACTTTCCTTTCCTGCAAAGAGCGTTTCCTCACTCCAGCCTGAGTCCGTGGCTCCCCGAGAAATCTTGGGTGGTGAGGACCAACTCCCGTGCCTAGACATCAGGTGCGCCTTGATGACCACCTTGTAGGGCTGGTGGGGCTCAGGCCCATGTCATGCAGTGGCTCATTGCAGACTTTATCAGTCGTAAGCCTGCCCAGCAGGTCCTGGGCTGCAGAGGTGATTGGGGAGAAAGTGACAATTTCTCTCCCCCTTCCCGCCTCACATAAGTCACCCTTGGGGCCCACCTACATCAATTCCAGCTCATGTATTGCATCATATTACAGTGTTGTAAGCATAGGTTTAAAGAATTGGGGTCACACATTCCTAATTCCTACCCTGTACATACCCCCAGATAAAAGTTTATCCCTTTGAAACCTCTCTAATTGCAGCTTGTTGCCCCACATGGGGTTTCTTTCTTGGCAAAAGGTGTTTTTCTATCTCTAGTGTCTGGATTCTTTCATTCCTTGTTATAAAAGCTTTGTTAATGCAGGTTTCTGTATAAATTAATCCCTAATTTTGCTGTAGATTTGCTGTGCTGGGGAGGATGCAAACACAGTTTATCCCTATTTAGCCATCTTGGCCCTATCCCAAATACATTTAAAAGGAGTTTTGAAATATTGCCTGCATCTAATTAAAATATTAAAGAGAATCCAGTTTATTTCTTCAAACAATTTTCAAAAGCTCCTTTTTACTCCACCTACTTTCTCAAATATTTCAGAGCACTGGACCATGAAATAACGTTACTACAATTATCATATTTCTCTTACTGCTTTTTTTTTGATACCAGATATAGGGGACATTACTAGATTCATCAGTTTTTTCGCTATATTCATCAGACACTTCCTTAGACACTTAATATCCTCTTATACTTACTTTTCCTCTAGAAAGTTCATTCTTCTTGTTTATGCCACTCATATACATTCACTTATCCAGACAGCACATGAGTGATTTAAACATTTTTGTGTTGTGTGATTTGTAGCCTTGATAATTAAATATAAAATACACAGGTCACAAAATATTTCAATAATACTGCTACCTAGGACACCACGATTAATCCAGACTCTTGTTCTGTTAATAGCAAAATATCCATATAATTTACAAGCAATGAAGCATATTAAAGGTTAAGCACTTTATCAACACTTTTCACATTGTATATAATAAGAAAAAATGCATAGGATTAAAGGAGACTCACTACATATGCTTATAACAGAGACATTCCAGCTAAAAAGAAACTTAGATTTTCTTCCCTCATTTAGTAGTATAGAAAGAAGGTACAAACAGATGGCTATGGGAAAACACCTACTACCTCACTCACCTCTGGTTCCTGCAAATTGCTTTTGGATGTCATTATCAAATTTTTGCTCACATATTGGAAGCAGTATCAAATGATAAACACTATTTCTCTGTTTCTATTTCAATAAGAAATTTATACACTATGATGTCTTTATATTAGCAGAATATGCTGATGTCTATTTCTACACGAAGATATAAACAAATTCCATAGATGTGAAGAAAAGCATAGCCTCCATTGGCAAAGAATATTTTATATAGCAAAAGACAATGGGTATACTTTGAAGATATTCTTTGTGAAATATGCCGGGCCTCGGTGTTCTGAGATGTTGATTAGAGATCTCTGTATGTTGGAGGTGCAGAGATGAGTTCTCGAAGGTGAAACGTGCATTAATTTTTAGTAATCTCCAGCTAGGGGGACAGTGTGCCCATTTTGGCAGCTGACAGTTTACACAAGGACCCCAACTTCTTATATACCCAACAACATCAAACAACAACACAAATTAGAGCAAGGGTACATGGTTTTACATTACAAAGGCATTCCATATGATTAGTATAAGGGAGGCTAGGAGAAGACAACAGGATTAGAAGAAGACAAACAGGAGCCAAGGGACATCTCAAGGCAAGGTGAAAAACAAACAAGAGAAGGTGTGACAGGATGCAAATTTAGCCTTCCTGACTAGCCCAAGATGGCAAGATCTTATCTGGTTCTGCTTTAGAGAGACAGAACAGAAGAAAAACCTGTTACCTGTCTGCATCCCAGGTAGGGTCCATTAGACTCCATCTTTGACTAGCTACAGCCAACAAGGAGATGTGATGCAGGGAAATGACCCAAGATAGCAGGGCCCATGGTTCTGTTTAGTGGAAACAGTGTCACTAAGGAAACTTGCACCCTATCCTTCTTGGGAGACAGCCTGCCAGGAAACCCTGTATATGTGTCAAGAGGCAGTATCCATCAGACCTTAGCAATCCTTTGATCTACTTTCTGCCAACACTTCAGAAAGAAAACGATTTTATAATTTAGCTTGCATGAAGTACTTAGGATAATAAAATGTATAGCAACTGAAAGTATAATGGTGATTAACAGGGGTTGCAAAGAGAGGGAAATGCAGTTATTTAAAATGTGTACAATTTAATTGGGGATTAGGAGAGATTTTTAGGATTAGATTGAGGTGATAGGTTCACAAAAATGTGAAGGTACTAAATGACATCAAACTGTAAACATGGAATTGTAATTTTTATTATGTCTATTTTATCCTCTCCTCCACCGATAAAAAATGTCATAAAAGAGAGGTGAAGAGCACAATTAGTAGATTAATTGTGGGGAAAATACCCTTTTTTCGGTACATGTCACTTCTGCCCATGCTTTGACATAACAGGGAGTTTTATTATATATTTTCTATTGCATCCAAGCACTAATTACAGTAGTGCCCCACAATCCCTAAAATAAATCAATCAGTGGAGAATTTTTTTTATTGAATTACTGTGCATTAGACTATTACAAAGCATGGACACATGCTAGGGTTCAGTCATAAAGCGTTCCAACATCCATCCTTCCACCTTTGCACATTTACCAACACTGATGTACCCCATTTCTCTCCCCCTATCCCATCCCCAACACACACACAACCTGCCTCTATGGCAAACACTTTTATCTCTCTCTTACCACAAAGCATAGAAGTAGAGAGAGAGTCAATGGAGAATTTCTAAGCCTCCTCTTCCCCAACAAACACTGACTTCAAAGAAGAAAGAAAACATACAGTGGAGATGTATCATTTTCCTAAATTAATTTATATATAAATAATTTGAAGGATAGATAAGGGATATTTAAGTGATAAAATATTAATCATCAAGCAATAGATAAGAATATAGCTTGTTAGATTGTGTGAATATTTTATTAATTCCATTTTGGGCAACATTTTTAATGTGAAAAATAATGGTCTCATTTTGCATTGGTCACATAATACTGTGCTGCATACAAAGCTCTGACTTATTAAACAATTAAGTTGAATTTTTCCTGTTTAGTGGTACAGGCACCCTAGAAATCAACCCCCAGGATTCTTGGCAACAACTTCCACACTTCTGTATGTAAAGTGATTTTTCATGAGATTCAGTGGCTTGCAGTTTGTAATGTCAAAGAATTACAAATCAGAAGTCTAAGCAGGAAGGTTCATCATTATTCTCTCTGGAAATTTTTATTTGGTTCCCCCATAGAGCAAGGCTGTCAGAACAAAACTTAGCTGGCCTTCCTAGCATCTCAAGAATGTTTTATGGATAATTGTCTGCCCTCTTAGGTCCTTTACTAAAAGGAAATGCTCTTTTAGCTTCCGTTTATCTGTGTAAATTCTAACCATCCCTCAAAACTTGCTGGAAGCTTTGGCAGCACCATGACCCTTTCCGTGTTAGTCCAAGTATCCTGTGATATTTTTGTAGCGCTGAATCATTCATTCAGAAGTATTATTCGCTGAATTCACACATAGACTTTTTGGAAGGATAAATCTGTGTTCGCCAGACTTTGTGATGGTGGCAAGAAGTGACAGGTTAGCAGTCAAGGGACACTGTTCAGACACCAGCAATATGGCTGAACTTGGCAGGCTTTTCTTTCTAACAGAGCCTATGGACCCAGGAAAGGGCATTACCTTGAGATAGTTTCACTGCAGATTATTCAGATAATATAGACCAGATGCAGCCAAACTCAAGTTCTTGGCCTATAAGAATTGTGAACTAATAAAAACTAAATGTTGCTAAATTTGGGGTTAATTGTTTCCGGAGCTGGATAACTAATTTGTTACTATTCTGACTAGTCTCTGGGCTTCTTGACAAAATATTCCTAGCTTTTAAGATTCCTTCTGGTACCCACCCAGGTCTACTGAATTCAGGACATAAATACAGAGATCTATTTTACTCCGATTTAACTTTTCAGTTACTAACAATTCCAAACAATATTTTATTGTTTTATAAGGAACAATAAAATATTTATAAATATTTATAAAATAATATTTTATAAGGAACATAGCAGAAAACATACATTCCAAATCTATTTCAATTTGATTAAGCCAGTTTGGAAAAAAAATGTCATATAATCATTGTCTGGAATGGATGGCAAGGATCTGATTTAGAATAGAAGTCACTAAATAGTCTTTTTCAAATCTTTCATTTCATAAATTCTCTGGTAGTTTTACCCCAGCTTATTCTGCCGTGGCATCACCTGATCCTTAGGGAGACATAACCTGCTCTAAGGTATTAGGATGTTATAAACTGCTCAGTGGCATTCTAGTGGACCAAGCTCTGAATCCATCTTCAGTAGCACCAGTGGGCTGAAAATTCAGTGTCAGCCTACAGGTTGAAAATTGCTGAGCAGTGGCACATTGAGTTCATAATTTCATTCATTATTGGAGCTATATGAAGAGATAATGTATCAAGGCTCTTATAAGAGAATGGTACATTTAGTCACTTGATCACTTGACATCCCGTTATTCATCGATTAGCTCGAGCTAGTAACAATTCCATTTGACTCTATCATGTGCCAGTGTAGCCCAATGGCATCTGCTTGCTTCAGGAATATGAAGAGCCTCCAACCGTTCATTCAGGGTCTTGATGAAGAAGTCTGACCATCTTGTAGGTAGGTGGCCATGTGATCTTTTGACATCCCATGGGATCCAGTCAGTAGCGGTCATCTCCAAATAGCATTACATGCCCAGCCCATCTGATTTTCGATGTGTTGGCAAACGAGACAGCGCCAGTGATTTTGGATCATCAATGGAGGTCAGAACTCCGGATTCCTTCTCTCACTTGAGTGAGGTGTGACATTTCAAGCGTAACTCTTTTGATTTCTATTTGGGAGATCCAAATAGTGTTCTCATCCTGCATTCATAGGGCCCAGGTCTCTGAGGCGTATGTTAATGCAGGGAGAACGGTGGAGTTGAAGAGATGTGCCCTGAGCTGGAAGTTCTTTGTCTTTTTTGCTATTTCTTCAATGCTTTTTAAGGCATTCCATGCTGCACTCTTCCTCCTGCGCAGCTCAGGTTTTAGGTCATTCATCATGTTGACTTCTCGACCTAGGTACACATAACTGCTGCATTCAGAGATGTTTGTTCCCATTGAGAGTGAATGGGGCCTCTGGAACTAGTTCATTTTTCATAAACATAGTCTTCTTTAGATTCAGCTGTAGACCTATCTTTCCACATTCTCGGTCAAAGTCAGCCAGCATTTGTGCTACTTGGCTAATGTTTGGTGTTATTAGAATGATATTTTCAGCGAAGCGGAGGTGGTGTAGTTGCTGACCGTCTATCTTCACTCCCATTCCTTCCCATTCTAATTGTCGCATGATATTCTCAAGGGTGGCGCTGAAGAGTTTTGGTGAAATCGCATCACCCTGCCGAACCCCCTCTTTTGACATCGATGATCACTTCTTTGTAGAATGCTGGATTTAGTATCACCATTACCAATTTAGTCTCACGGTACATTTAGTATCATAGAAAAATGTCAGAAACAAAACACTAAAGATGCTGTCTGTATGCATGCTACCTCTTTATCTTCAAAGCACATCTTGGTGCTCTGGCTAGAGAGTTATTTGGAGGCAAATAGTAACTCATATTAGGAACATGTGTTGATTTGCTATATTTATGAAATATAACTAATAGCAGGTAAATGTATAAACCATGAATATTTTAATGTATAAACCATGAATAAACCAGAAAAAAAAACCTAACTTTTCTTGTGGTTATTTTGAAATCTTCCCAAATCAGGATTTAACAGCTTCAGCCACTTGAATAATTAATTGTACAACAAAACTCCATTTAAAATTTTGAAAATAACATTTCCAAATGATCTGCATGTTGAATTTTGTCATTATACTTGTGAATATTTTATGTGTTTGTTACAGCCTGATAAACACACACATATAATGAAATATTGTATTTTTCTTCTGATTTTGAGCCACACCTGTGTTACTCAGAGGTTACTCCTGGAAAAGTGTTCTAGGTTGTTTTTGCTGTACTCAGGGAATCACACAATGTCAGGGTCATGAACTGAACCAGGAGTCCTGCATGCAAACCACACACTCCAGCCCTTTAAACCATACCGCTGGCTCCCACTGATTACTTTTGAAAACTCCACATGAGGGACCAGAGTGATAGTACAGTGGGTAGGATGCTTGCCTTGTACATGGCAGACCCAGGTTAAAATCCTGCCATCACACATATTCAAAAGAGCAAGAACAAGTGCTGGCGTGGATGTGGGGAAAAGGGGACACTCATCCATTGTTGGTGGGAAAGCCGGCTGCTACAGACTTTCTGGAAAACAATATGGACATTTCTCCAAAGACTAGAAATTGAACTCCCATTTGACCCAGCCATACCACTCCCTGGGAATATACTCTGGGAAGCCAAAAATACGCAGCGGAAACATCATCCCTACTTTTATGTTCATAGCAGCACTACTCACAATAGCCAGAATCTGGAAACAACCAGAGTGCCCGAAAATCGATGACTGGATAAAGAAGCTTTGGTACATCTACACAATGGAATACTATGCAGCTGTTAGGAAAAATGAAGTTATAAAATTTGCCTATAAATGGATGGACATGGAGAAGATTATGTTGAGCGAAATTAGCCAGAAGGAGAGAGACAAATGACTGTTTTCTGGCATATATATATGTATATATATTATAATTGATCAATCAAGGTCAAGTGAAACATGTATCAGGAGGTCTTGTCAAAGGTGGAAATTATCACAAACGTGTGGGAGTCAGAGGCTAGGTAAGACAGAAAATGGAACAGTGTGCTAACAATTGTCGAGGGTACTAATACCAACCTAGAACTGAGCATTAAATAGAGGCAAAAAGATACTTATGACAACCCTTTAATGTATGTTCTGTAATCCATAGTCTGGAAGGGAAGGAAAAGAGAAAGAGAGAAAGGGAGAGAAATAAAGAACCTGCCATGGAGGCGGGCTGCGGGGGGAGGAGAGGGAACCGGGTAGTTGGTGGTGGGAGATGGGCACTGGTGGAGGGATGGGTGCTGGAACACTGTATGACCAACACCCAAATATGAACTTTTAATTGTATATCTTTGTAATTGTAAAAAAAAAATTTTAAAAAACCAAAAAAAAAAATCCTGCCATCATATCTATGATTATCTAAATTTCATCCAGTCTTTTAACTCACTGTTGTATGGGTTAGGCTTAGTTGTATCCAATAAAACATCCTTACCATACTTTCACTCTGTATGTAAGAATAGAACATTTCTGTAGTCAGCAATCCAACTGATAATTAGAACAAAATTCAATTATTTAGAAAAATCAAAGTAGCAAGGGAAAAACAAAGAGAGAGAGAAATGTTTTGTTTATATGGTTACATGGGAATAACGCTACAACGAATGCAGTGGAGCATGGTATCCCTTATCAGACCTGCTAAAGTGTATATCTTGTTAGGACAAAAGGAATTTGAGCAGGAAGAGTCTGATTTAAATGTCACAGAAGGTCAGGAAGGGTATAATCAATTCTCACTGCCACTTTATTTTTTTCAGTTGAAAAGTACTGATCCTGAATTTCTTCTCTTTTCTCTAAATTATTAAAGACTATCAAAGGAATTACTTCTAAGTTCAACTTTCTATTCAAATGTCGGTGAAAAACGTTAATATGGCACTATTATTAATGCAAATGGAATTTTATTCAGCAAGAATTCAGAGCACTAAACCAGATTTGTCAATTGACTAACCATCAAAATTGAAACAAAATGAATACACTAAATAATTAATTAAAATATTTTCATCCGTTCTTAAAAATTACATAGCCATAAAACATATTGTTGAATGAGAAATTCTTAATTCTGTCTAAATAATTATTTTTTAAAATTAACAAGGTAAGGGGTCAAAGAGATAGTATGGTGGGTAAGGCACTTACCTTGCTTGCAAGTTAAGTCCCTGAGTACTGTTAGGAGTGAACTCTGAACTGAGAGTAAACCATTTTCATAGCCAGGTGTTGTCCACAAATTAACAAATAAGTGGATGAATATATGGTCAGAATTTAAGTATGCTAAAAACAATGGACATTTAAAATCTTGTGAAAGATGTGTGTACTTCTGAGAGGGTTGATGTTGGTCTAAAAGTGCCTTAAATTACTCCTATGGGGAAATTCCTTGTATTATTTATGCTGGCTAATATGAAGACAGATAAATTGAATCTCAACATAAGTTTAAATGTTAACTCCTTATTTTCTACTTGTACTTTCTATTAAATTAAACTGACTTTATTATAACAGTTTCTGAAATTCTATGATTCTGCAGCAATTTCCATTCTTTAATACATTTACAAACTTATTCAGTAATTTTTGTATTAGAATCAAGTACATATTTTGTATATTTAATCCTAAATATTATCTGCTATTATATTTATATATGAGTTACTAAGATCATTATATTGTATCTTACTAACATACAGACTACAGTACATACTCTGCAGTGGGAAGACTCCACTTTGCTGTGTGGTCTTTACTAGGAAAACTTCTGCAAAGGCAATAAAAAAACAGGTTAAGAACATAGATTTTAAAATAAACGAGCTTGGTAGAAGTAGAAGTTAGGAGTTAAGGAGATAGATTCCAAAAAGGTTATCATGTCAACATCCTAACCCCTATGGACTGCCTTCTTAAACTCAATGAAAAGTACTCACCCCTTTTTTAAAAGGTCCAACAGAGAAATGCCTTTCCTTTGATTCCTGCTTAAGGAGATCTCTCCCATAATTTGAGAGCTTCTCTGCCTTCTTTTTCTTCTTTCCCTTTTTTAAAAATAAATCTTTCCTGAATTTGGCTAAAGCAAATAAATAAATGAAAACAGGAATGTGGAATGCAGACTAAGAACTGTCTGGATTCAATACAAATTCAAGACCCATGAATTATGTGCTGTGCAGTTCTATGTTTTTCACTCAACTTATTTGTCTCAATTCTCTAAAAATTAAGTGAGGAATTAGGTATACTATCAAGCATATTGTACTTCAGTGAGAAATAATGCACCATTATCGAATATTGAGAGCACCATTTTCACAAAAGTATAATGTAATAAATTACTATTGATTCTAATAACTATTATTACTAAAGGTTCAAATTTTAGCTTTGCTATGTGCCAAATGATCTACATAATACCTTAAACTTTTCATTTTCCCATCTCTAAATGATGAATATGGAATATATCACACTAAACTATAATGAGAATTAACACCAGGAAATCATATAGAGAAGTAAATAATGAATTCCCTTATTTCAATAATTCTACTTAAGGACAATGAACTGACTCACCAATCAAAAGGCAAGAGTGGGTGAAACAAAATCTAACCTTTTACTGCTTACAAAACATACACTTGAGCTGTCAAGATAAACATAGGCTCAAAGTCAAATGTTGGAAAACAATCAGACAGGGAAATGGTAGCATAATAAAAGGTTGGTAGAGCTATACTTATGTGAAACAATGTAGGCTTTAAATAAGAAACTAAGTAAGAAACACAAATAGGCATTATATATAATGATCACATACCAAAATTATTCAAGAAATATTCACTGTATCACTGTCTTCCCGTTCATCATCGATTTGCTCGAGCGGGCACCAGTAACATCTCCATATGACCTGTCTCATGCAAGTAGAGCCCAAGGGCACCTGCTTGCTCCAGGAACATAAAGAGCCTCAAACCATTCCATCAGGTCATGGGAATGAGGTCTATAATTGTTACTGGTATCTGGCATATCAAATACTACACGGGTAGCTTGCCAGGCTCTGCCGTCTGGGTAGCATACTAAGAGCATAGACATATATACATCAGCACTAGCATGCCTGAAGAAAGATATTGCCACGGACACCATTAGTAGGAGATTTTTAGCATCTCCTTCCACCATGAATAGAAGGAGATTTTGATATCTCCTTTCTCCTGAAGAAAGATACTGCCACCAACATCACAGTAGAAAAATTTTAGCATCTCCTTCCACCACGGGTAGGAGATTTTTAGCATTTCCTTCCACCATGAATAGACTAACCAGGCCAAAAAGTAGAATAAGATTAATAAGGAAAAAGTGTTTAAGAAAGAAATGGAACAGTTGGGGTTAATAGGCAAGAACAGGGCTCTTTGATTTTCAAAATCTGGCTACACATTCTTCCTCAGTGCATCCTTCTCCAGTCTCATAATAGAAAATGTGTTGGGACAGAAAGAGTCTGTTCTTTCTATATCACAAAAAAATAGGAATCATATCAAAAAACTTTTTCTAATAACCATGCCATGAAGGAAGTTGAAGATTATCTAAAATGCGAGGAAAACTCAAATAATCTGAAACTAAGCAACATACTTTTGAACAACTATTAGACGAAATGGGATCAAATAGATTATAAAATGACTCTGATAAACAAATGACAACAAAGACAGAATATACGGGACACATAATAACTGTACTAAAAGGAAACTTCATAGCCATACAGGTTTTCATCAGGAGCCAATAAAAGTTCAAATAACCTAACTTCACAAAAATTTAAGAAATCATAAGCCAAAAAAAACCCCACAAAATGTGTGAGAACAAAGAATAATAAAAAAAAATAGTAAATGTTACAAAAACATAGATTCATAGCAGAAATTAGTGATATAGAATTTTTTAGGCCCGCCCCAAGTGATATAGAATTTTAAAATAGAAAAAAAATCAATGAAACCAAGACCACATATTTTGACAGAGTAAATGCAATTGAAACCCCCTTACTGAGACCTATGATAAATGTAAGAAAATTCTAATAAATTTGCTAAGAAACATAGGTGAGAATTTATAGCAGATCTTCACCTAAAAAGAAATGATGACCAAGATACAAAGACAACATACAGAGTGAAAAAGAATATTCACCCAATGCCCTTCTGATAAGGGGTTAATATCCATGATATATCAGGCACTGGTAGAACTTTACAAGAAGAAAACAGCCAACCCCATCAAAAAATGGGGAGAAGAAATTAAGAGAACATAAAGAGCCTCAAAGCATTTCATCATGTCATGGGAATTAGGGCTATAATTGTTACTGGTATTTGGCATATCAAATATGACACGGGTAGCTTGCCAGGCTCTGCTGTGCTATCTGCACTTCTATATTCATCACAGCACTATTCACAATAGCCAGAATCTAGAAACAACCTGAGTCCCCGAGAAAAGACTGGCTAAAGAAACTGTGGTATATTTACACAATGGAATACTTTGTACCCGTCAGGAAAAATGAAGTGATGAAATTTGCAACAAATGGATGCACAAGGAGATGATCACGCTGAGGAAAATCAGTCAGAAGGAAAAGGACATATATAGAATGACTGCATTCATTTGTGGGATATAAATATATACCAGTGTTCTACTAATTGTTGAAAATGGTAAAGCCAGACTAGAACTGAGCATTGAATGTAGGCGAAGGGATTAACATGATAAACCCTAAATGTATGTAGGGTAAGCCACAATGTATAAGAGGAGACAGAGAGAGAGAGAGAGAGAGAGAGAGAGAGACAGAGACAGAGACAGAGACAGGGACAGAGCAGGGACAGAGAAAGAGAGAGAGAGAGAAAGAGAGAGAGAAAGAAAGAAAGAAAGAAAGAAAGAAAGAAAGAAAGAAAGAAAGAAAGAAAGAAAGAAAGAAAGAAAGAAAGAAAGAAAGAAAGAAAGAAAGAAAGAAAAAGAAAGAAAGAAAGAAAGAAAGAAAGAAAGAAAGAAAGAAAGAAAGAAAGAAAGAAAGAAAGAAAGAAAGAAAGAAAGAAAGAAAGAAAGAAAGAAAGAAAGAAAGGAAGGAAGAGAAGAGTGAAAATGCCTGTTTTAGAGGCAGGCTGTGGGAGGGAGGAAGGACTCTGGGGACTTTGGTGGTGGAAAATGGGCACTGGTG
This sequence comes from Cryptotis parvus, assembly GCA_021461705.1. NCBI lineage: Eukaryota > Metazoa > Chordata > Mammalia > Eulipotyphla > Soricidae > Cryptotis > Cryptotis parvus. Next base: position 30,571 of record JAJIBD010007653.1, on the reverse strand, counting down.
GAGGGATGGGTGTTAGAACACTGTATGACTGAAACCCAATCATGAACATGTTTGTAATTGTATACCTAATGGTGGCAAAATAAAATAAAATTTAAAAAAAAGTTATAACAGACAACACATATATAGAAAAGGTCATAAGACATTACTATACTATAATTCTATGCTACAAAATTCTCTGCATACAAAATTATGTATGCATAATTCTATGCTACCGAGACAAAATAATTATTATTTTTATAATCTTACAACATCCTCAAACTGAATCAGAAGGAAGTAGGAAATCTTGGAAGACCAAATATAAGTCTTGGAATCAAACAGTGACAATAATATTCTCCAAAACCAAAAGTTTAGGGCCAGACTGGTCTACTACTAAATTCTTCAAAACCTATAAAGATAATCAATTACCTCTCAATCTCTCCAAAATTTTTCAGAAATAGAAATTCCTTCAATGTCTATGAAGCAAATTTTATATCAAGACCAGAAAGACACTGCTAAAGTAAAATTATAGATTAATATTATTCATAAACATAGATACAAAGATCTTAAACAAAATCTTAGCAAACTGAATTCAACAATACATTATTATTAAGACTCACACTATGATAAAGAGTGATTTAATCTAGGGATATTAGGATGTTTTATATTAAAAATTAAATCCCTAGTCTCATAGCATATACAAAAGTTAATATAAAATGGACAAAAGATCTTAATGCTATAAGTAATCCCAGAAAATGCATCACGTAAAATGAATACTCTCAATGATATTGGTTTCAGAATTATCATCAATGATTCAACTCCACTAGCAAAGAATCAAAAGCAAAAAATAACAGGACTACATCAAATTGAACTTTTTTGAAATGCAGAAGAAATGCTGTCATGCCCCCACTCCTCCATACTTCCGAAGTCTAAGTAAGCCACTCCCTACTTCCCATAGCTGCGTCATGACCACTCATCCACCCACCCTGCTCTTCAGATTTACCGACTGAATCTCCAAGGAAACACAAGCTAAGCATCTAAAATTCACACACGTACTAGTCTCCCATGTAAAAACTTTGGGACACCCTTGGTGAAGGTGCAAGCCATCTCCCCACCATACCAAAGCCCAGGCAACCATACCCACACCTCACCTCTGCCACCAGGTCAATGGCCCAAGTCTACTACTCCACTAATAACCTCTGCAGTGACGCCAAACTGAAAAAAAACTCCAAGAACTCAGTGTTCTGGCTAAGAACTCTGGTATCTTCTGAGATTGGGAGCGGGCTGCATTCACCACTTTCCACACTTTAGGAAATTTAGCAGCCACACTCACCTCCTATAGCTGCCACTATCTCTTCATTAGCCCAGTTATACAGATCCTGGAGTTTATGGACTGTGTAGCCACATACATGGGTATGCAAATTCCACAATATCATAGTTCCAATAGGAGCAAACTAAATTTGATGGGAAAGTAACTTTGAAGGCAGTAAATAAATAAAACCAATAATAGAAGACTCAACAAGAAATAGCATAGTACATCCTCAGTAATGACTTCAACATCACCACTGTGAGATATAACAATTTAAAAAAAAATTTCTATGAACTATTTTTGATAATTTCATTTGCTATTTTTTTCTGTACAAAGCAATATAAGGGTCTGGAACCATAGTACAGCGGGTAGAGTAGGGCATTTATTTGTCTTGTACAGGACCAAACCAGGTTCAATCCCCGACACCCCATATGGTCCCTGAGCACTGACAGGATTAATTGCTGAGTCTGGAGCCAGGAGTAACCCATGAACATTGTGTATAACTTATTATATGTTTATAATTTATTATACCTTAGTTTATTTATCCAGGTACCTTTTTGACACAGGGGTTGTTTCTAGAGTTAGGCTATTGTGAATTTTGCTGTAACGAACATAGGTAGGAGTGCATGTATTTTTTTTCAGAATAGGTATTTTTGGATCTTTGAAGTCCAGAATTGAAGTCAAGAACTGAAATTGCTTGGTTATATGAATGTATTTAATGCTAGAAACTGCTTTGAATGCTCACCTACTTTTCTGAATTGTTATCTTATTTTTCTCGATTTTTATGATGTGTTTTGAATTGTTCTCAATATTTTCCTATGCCTTCCTGAGATTATACTCTCCTAAATTTGGATGAATCATCACATTTTGGTTCAGGAGTGAATTTTGCATACATTGTGTTTCCCTGTTTTGGGACCATACCTAGTGATGCTCAGGGGCTACTCCTGGCTCTGCACTCAGAAATTACTCCTGGCTGTTCTCTGGGGACTATTTGGGATGCTGGGGATCGAGTCCAGGTTGACTGCCTGCAAGGCAAATACCTAACTTGCTGTACTGTTTCTCGGCGCCACATCATGCTTCTCTGATGATCACATTTGTTATCTACCTCTTTGTCCATTTGTTTTGTATTTTCTAATTCCAGAGGCCATCCCAGGCTTTCAGATTTTGTTGGAGCATCCGTCACTAAACTTACAGTTTCAAAATAAATATATAAATAGTAAAAGTTTAAGAAGAAGCCAAATATGGAATTTTTGAAAATTGTTCCAAGTTAAATTTAGTGTTTGTGCTTGCTATTCTGAATTGATGTAATCACAAAAGGCTGGTAGAATGATTCAGACACATGAAGTAACATCTGGGAAACAAAGCCGTGTAACTATTCATTTGAAGAGCTTGTGAAAAGCTGTTGAGGTGAATAAATTGAAGCGCTTGAAAATACATTAACAATGAATAAGGCAATTATGCAAATTAATGTAGTTCCTTAGTCCTGGGTCAAGCTGGAATAGAGGCAAAAAAATTGATTTTGGTTTTAAACAAGAATTCTAATAAGTCTTTAAAATCTTATCTATATTGAAAAAAAAATTTTTTTTTTTTTGCATTTTTGGGTCACACCCGGCAATGCTCAGGGGTTACTGCTGGCTCTGCACTCAGTAATTACTCCTGGTGGTGCTCAGGGGATCATGTGGGATGCCGGGAATTGAACCTGAGTCAGCCGCATGCAAGGCAAACGCCCTACCCACTGGACTATTGCTCCACCTATACTTATTGACCATAGGAACTTACTCCTGTTAAATATTTCTTTGAATTAGAATAACTAATATAAACTAGTAAGTTTCTGAATTTATATGAGCTCTATATTTTATCCTCTAAGATTTAACATGGTTATATATCAACCATATTTAATATTCAAACAAAAATTTTTACAAGTCATTTCTGAAACTAAAATTTTGAAGGTTATAGTTGTGATCGGTTATTAGTTATACTAATCTCAATTTTTAAAAGAATTTTTAAGTATAAATAATGATCCCTTTCTCTCATTAGATTTCTATGGGTATTAAATTAAATATATAAACAATAAACTGCTCTAAAATAAATATAAATATCTTGTTAAATTCTTTCTTCAAGAGCTTAGAGTCTGCATTCAAACTATAGTTTTATTTCTTACTGAATAGTTGTGATTTTAGTTAACAAGCCTTTATGAGCCTTAGCTACTAAATGGTTAAACAAGAATAAAATATAATTTAGGAAAATCTCTAATTATTTCTTGATATTCTCTTAACTATTTACAGGGTATTTTTTACAGAAGGGGCAATTGTATCCCATGATAGACTTTTACTTACCTCTCTCTCACCCTAATTCTTTCTGGTATTTTTCTCCATGTAGCAATGGCTCCCATGAAAACTTCAGCTTTTTATGTCATATTCTCTGTTGCTGAATGATAAAGTAGCTCAACTTTTTTTGTGTTAAACAGTAAGCATTTGTTTATTTGTTTGTTTTGCTTTTTGGGGGTCATACCCGGTGATGCTTAGGGGTTATTCCTGGCTCTGCACTCAGGAAACTACTCCGGGTGGGGCTTGGTGGACAATATGGAATATTAGTGAGTCTGCCTGAGTCTGCCACGTGCAAGGAAAATGCCCTACCTGCAGTACCTGCAGTACTATCGTTCTGGCCCCAAACAGTAAACATTTATTATCTCAGTCTTTGGGTCAGAAATTTTAGAAATTGCTTAGCTGGACATTTCTGGCTCAGAATTGCCCATGAAGTTACAGTCATGTTGTTAGTTAGGGCTGTGTTCACCTGCAAGTTTACTCAGGCCGGATTTTCTGCTTCTAAAATGGTGCAATTACGAGTTATTCATAGGGGGCTCCAATTCAATGCTGTGTTGAAGTTGGCTCATATCTGCTTTTAAAGATAATTGCTCAATTTTAGAAACTTCACAAACTAGTTGCTTAATTCTTCCACTACTAAAAATTAAATCATATAAAATTATTTAAAATAAATTATATCAGCAGCTTAGGTGATAAATACTCAAAGCTCATTGCTTTCTGTTTGGTTTCTACATTTTATCAAAGCTTTATGGTTATTTATGACTATTGTATCTTTATAGAGGAAGCCTGTACACTTCTTTCTTATTGCATGCCTCAATTTTGCAATGTCTATTATTGCATGTTGTTTCTCTTCTTCCAGTGAGATTATTTTGTTCCTTTATCAGCATGATAAAAATCAGCACTGGAATAATTTGGAAACAAATGAAAATGAAGACACAAGCTATAAAATCTTGTGGGACACAGCGAAAGCTGTGTTAAGAGGAAAGTTCATAGCTCTGCAAGTATTCATCAGGAAACAAGAAAGGGCCCACATAAATAACCTGACTTCACAGCTCAAAATATTAGAAAAAAGTCCATCTTTCTAATTATATATCTCATGGTTGTACAATAAAATATTTTTAAAAATCAGCACTGTAAGGACGTTAGCATTACATATATTAGCAAAATCAGAACTTGATTTTTGTTTCATTGAACATTTTGTCAAAGTTATAGATATTTTTAGTGTATGTATGTTTTTCCTTTTTCCAGTACTAATCAGTATGTGTCAGCACACTACTTCCCATTTTTTTTCTTCTGTAGGGTTAATTGAATAGCTTCACAATATGGAAGCTGACATTCTCTAAGGCAGGAAGTGATCCAAGAGAGAGGACAAGAATGGAAGTTACAATTCCTCATGATTCTGGTCTTGAAATCACACACTATCATTTTTTTGCAGTGTATTGGTTCCTACATAATAAGCCATTTTCAATATAATAGTATCTTAAGATATAATTTCCAGAAAGTCAAGGAATATTGGGGACTAACTTGGAGGCTCATTCCTCTTGTATCACTGTATTCCCGTTCATCATTGATTTGCTCTAGCGGGCACCAGTAACATCTCCGCCGCTGACTAATTTCTGATTCCCAATTATGCATGTCTCTCAGATTAATAATTATACATATACATATACTATTATGCATATCTCACAATTATACCTATCTCTCAGTGCACTTCACCACTGCTTCTATGCTCATTTCCTGATGCTTTAGAAAGCACATTCCCCTTTTAAACCTCAATTTGAACTTGAGAATTCCACCTACCATACCAGGTTCATACAGAGTTCCTCTGGTGTAGTTTCTTAACTAGATTCTTTGAGTATAATTACTCTTATCTGAACACCAGTGAAGAGAGATATTTTCCTATATTCACTAAATAGGCAATGAAGCAATAGATATAAGATTATTTTATTGCCATTCCTATTTATGTTATGGAAAAAAAGGAAACACACAAGCAACCGTGGTTAAAATCTAACTGGGTGTATTTTGGAATTTGTTTGATTTGATTGTTGTCTACATCACCGTGGTTCTTAGATCTTCTCTATAGTACTGAGTCACTCATACTTTTCCATGAAAGGTTAACCCAGATTTACAGGAATGTCCCAGATAAATTGAATGTAAGGAGTTCAAAAACCTTTTTCCACATTTTTGTGCTTTGTTTCCCCTTCATTTTAAAAAAGTAATTTTTCTGCCATTACAGCTGTTTACTAAACCTTAATGGGGTTCCTATCTAAACAAAGTTATGTCTTCAAATCGTTTGGGTAGTTCTTATCTAACTTATTTGTGCTATTACAGTCCGGCTTTGCAGCAGCATGGTTCATCAATAAATGCTGTATTTAGAGATGACTACAAGAGTATGCTACCCACACGACAGAGCCTGGCAAGCCATATTTGATATGCCAAATACCAGTAACAATTATATTGGGTCATTCCCATGACCTAATATAATGGTTTGAGGCTCTTTATGTTCCTGGAGCAAGCAATGCCATTGGGCTCTACTAGCATGAGACAGGACATATGGAGATGTTACTGGGGCCCGCTCGAGAAAATCAATGATGAACGGGAAAACAGACAGTGAAATATAGCCCTAAACTTCTTCAAAGCTCTATTATTGGGGCTGGATAAACAGTTGAAAGACCTGAATGCATGCATCTACCTCATATTCCCTGAGAATGAGATGTGGGAGAAAAAAAAACTAAAAGAAAATGCTCAATTTCACTAAACAGTTTTCTAGGGATCCATAGGAGTTGACAGCCACACCCTTTATTATAAGGTCACTATTTTGGTTTGTTTTCTTGTTGGGACATATCTGGCGCTGCTCAGAGCTGACAATAGACTCTGCCCTCAGGGATTACTCCTGGATATGCACCTGGGACAAAGTGTGGTGCTGGGGATTTAACCAAGTTCAGCTTCAAGTTCAGTTGAGACAAACGATAGCTCCAGACCAAGGTCACATTATTTTCTGGCACTGTCTTAGACTTCATCACTGCTTCTATGCTCATTTTCAATTTAGCACACAAAGTCTAGAGAGGAAAGAATTTTCAAAACTTTGTATATTTTCAGTTTTAAGGTTTTTGCTTCGATATAACTAATTCTGCTGGTGTTCTGCTAAAGTAGTGAAAGTACCGGAGCAGCACCTTGGACATTTTGTCTTGAAATTTCCTTTGCTTGGTTATCTCATTCATGTGGTACAAGTTTTATTTTTAAGTTTTTCTGTTTTGCTCTGAATTTTACATTAAACATCGTGAGTTACAAAGTTATTCATAGTTGGGCTTTGGACGTCACGATGTTCCATCACTGATCCTTGCACCAGTGTTCTTTTTTTTTTAATTTTTTTATTTTTACAATTACAAAGATATACAATTAAAAAGTTCATATTTGGGTTTTGGTCATACAGTGTAGCCGCACTCCATCCCGCCACCAGTGCCCATCTCCCACCACCAACGTCCCCGGTTCCCTCCCCCTCCCCCAGCCCTCCTCCATGGCAGGTTCTTTATTTCTTTCCATTTCTCTATCTTTCTCTTTTCCTTCCTCTCCAGACTATGGATTACAAAACATACATTAAAGGGTTGTCATGTGTATCCTTTTGCCTCTATTTAATGCACCAGTGTTCTTAAGTTCACTTTTCTCCTCCACTTCTCCCCAGCCCCAGCCTGTCACCTTGACAGGCACCTTTTAAGTTTGGTTGTTAAAGTTTCAGTTTTGTTGACTACTGGTTTAGTTATTTAGCTCTATCATTCCTTAACAGCATAACTGGTATTACGGGCCACACAGTGATGCTTGAAGGCTGTGTGGTGCTGGGAATTAAATTTAGGGACTCCTCATACAAATCGAGTGCTCTACCACTTTGTCATATACCCAACCCTCAAGTGTCACACTTTCTATTTTCCTCATAACAGTGTCATTGAACTTTCTAACACAACTTAAGAATGAAAAAGGAAGAAAAACCTTAATGAAAGAGGAAGAGAAAACCAGTTTCCTCTCTCCAGATGTTCCATTTCTCCCACATCAACCTGACACACATTCCATCCCTAGGTTCTGTCTCAGCATTCCTAGGGCTTTCCAGAAATGTAAAACACTGCTCTGTAGTTTAGGCTGAAAGGAAACTAAGATAATGGACAATCCTGAAGTCTAGACTTATGGGGAAACTAAGGTCATTGGTAATTAGGCCTGGAAGGTTTGTTTCCTTTCCAGTAAAGAAGGAAGCCTCAGTTTCCTCTTGCCACCTTTCCCCCATTGACCTGATATATTTCAATATGAGGTTCTGCCCAAAGTTCTGCTCCAGCAGTCCTAGAGATTTCCATGACTCTGTCCTGGAGCCTAGGCTGACACTTGTGAATGAACAGAGACCTGAGCCACTTCTGCCTCACCTGCATCAAGGACATTCATTTTTCCCAATTTTGATAACTTTCTTATGCATCACGTTATAATCCCCCATTCATACCCTTCTCAATAGCAATATCTTCACTATACTTCAGGTTTTAACTAATACTTCTTCCAAACCTTTTGCAACTTTTGACTGCTACCTTTTCCAAAGCCACTTACATATTTTTCATTATTTGTTGCTCTGATATTCCCCTTCGAGTAGCAAAGTATTAAAATATGTATAGGTTATCCATTGCTGTGTAACAAATTACTCCAAATATGGTGACTAAAACTAATCAGCATTTCCAGCCTCATCATTTCTGTGAATCAGAAATCTAGAGAAGCAAGTTGTTGATTCTAACTGAAGATCACTAATGAAGCTCAAGTCAAATTTTTGGCTTGGGTTGAAGTCAACTAAAATTTGATTGGGGTTGGAAGATAAGCCTCCGAAATGATTCATGTACAAAGTTGTTGGCAGGAAACCTCAGTTTGTTACTCATTTTGGCAGGAACTCTCAGTTCTTTACCATGTATCCTTATCCGAAGTGTTGTTTGAGTGCCCATAGCAGCTGGCTTTTCACAAAGCAAGTGATCCAAGAGAGAAAGAAAAAAATATGCAATATTTTTTAACTTTGTTTCCGAGTAATCAAACACTGCAACAATAAATATCTCTGCAATAGTTTACTGGGCTGCATGAATGAACTCCATCAAGGCAGGGCCATGAATAGCAGAAAGGAGAGATCATTAGAGCTTATCCTGGAGACTGACTATTACAGATTTCAAATATAGCATTTCTACATTTTACACTATATAGTATACACACTATACTATATATTACTATAAATACTATACTATATATTACTGATGATCGCTTACTCCTGTGACTTCCCAAATAGACAAGAATAATACACATGAGTTGGCAACTCAAGTGATTTTGAGAATTCCTGAAAATCCAGGATATATATAAATATATATATATATGTGTGTGTGTGTATATATATATATACATATATATATACATATATATACATATATATACACATATACATATATATATAATATTACTTGTTAAACTTCCTAGACCTGCATAACACAGCAAAATGATATTTTCCTTGTCACACTTGTTTGATAGACTTGAATTAATTTCTAGTATGGAAATGCAAGTAACAGTTTCTCACACAAATATGGATATAACATTGTTCTTCTCATATCCAATGCAATTGAAGTTAAAAAGAACCAGAATGGGGCGGAGCCATAGCCCAGCGGGTAGGGGCGTTTGCCTTGCACCCGGCTGGCCCATGCTGGCCTGGGTTTGATCCCCGGCATCTCATATGGTCCCCTGAGCACCGCCAGGAGTAATTCCTGAGTGTAGAACCAGGAGAAACCCCTGAGCATAGCCGGGTGCGACCCAAAAAAGCAAAAAAACAATATATATTAATAATAACAAAATAAAAAGAACCAGATTGCTGTTTTTTTTCTGGTTTCCTACCAAAGTTCTTTTGCTAAGTTTCTGAATATTTGGCCTGAGGCCTCTCGGGATGATTTGCACTTCACTTCCTCTAGACCAATGACTGGTATCCAATCATTGATTCAAATTTCTGCCCTCCTAATTCCACACCTTTCCCCGTTTATATTAGTTTTCACTATTTCTCATCTTTTGTCCATGTCACTTCAAGCCAATACTCCCTGAGGCACCACCCCTAACTTTAGGATCCTTGCTGGGACATTTTTTGAATCATGTTTAGGCTTTATCTGGGACATTTCATGCTGTTGATATTAGTAGCTGCCGAACAATGTGGGTCAAAGAGAAAACTAAGCTCTGGAGACCAAACGCTTAGCTCACAGAGCAAGCAATACATGTTCTCACCTTAGGAGGCCGACTCCTTCTTGTCCCATTTATTCCTTCTTTAACACACTCTGAGGAATTATAATCAATTCTAGTCACGAATAATATTGTGACTGGATATAGCTTTCAAATAATAGTTTGTGGCAGATGATAACTGCCTTGAAATAAACTCTTATCTTTGATTCTAGTTTCAAATTAGTATGAGAGTCAAGGAAATATGGAATTGTTGGAAGGATTTGATATTGGAAATTTAAAAAAATTAAGTAGTTGTTCAATCAAGGTAAAGAATGTTGTTCAATCCATTACCTAAAAGATAGTTCATCTGTAGGACTGGAGTTATAGTACAGGAGGTGGAGTATTTGTCTTGCATGTGGCCAACCTAAGTTGGATCCCTGGTACCTCATATGGCTCCTTGAGCCTACCAAAAGTGATCCCCGAATGCAGATCAGAGTAAGAGCCAAAGCACTGTCCCCAAAACAAACAAGCAAAAAAAAAGACAGTTGAGCTGCAACTTTTGGAACTCTCTTATCATGTCACTGTCTCAGCTACTCCATACTCAGTAATTCTATTTATTTATTTATTTATCTATTTATTTATCCATCTATTTATTTTTATGATGCTTTGTGGAACTCTTCTCTCTCCCTCCTGAAGGCACTATTGATACAGAAAATATAACAACTATCTTAAAAAAATGGCAAGAGCCTCATAGATTATAATTTGCAGAGATAAATACTGCCCTTACTTAGAAATGCTCAAGTGATAAATCATTTTTTAGAAAAAGCAAGTTGCAATAGTTTTAAAAAATAGGAAATAGAGAGGAAATTATGGTTGGGAATAAAACTGGCACTGACAGGAACCATATTTTATGATTTGGCCTTATCATTTTCATTTGATTAGAATCTGATAAGCTAGAGATAATCAGCCCTTTAAATGGTCTTTGTAGGCATTTATGTGAGGTCGGCTGGGTTGGATTCAGCAGAAGAAGCTTAAGAACTTAGGCAGCAGGATGAGGATAGAATGTTCGAGAGATCAATTAAAAATGGCAGAGAAACTGAGCCTGAAAGAGAAAGTTTGGGTTTACCACAGACATACAGAGGAAAAAGGAGACCAGTAACAGGCTTATGAACCCCAAGCATGCATAAGGCAAGATGAGGGTGATTACCTCCTATTAGTAGAAATACATTGTTTTTTCACTCCATCATTCATTTATCCACTCATTTTTTTAATTAGCAAACTTTGGTTTACTATTCTGTTTCTGGTTTTGTGCAAACTCTTCAAAACCAGTACCATTAGTCAATGCTTTAGCATTTAGTTCAAAACATTATCTACTCAAAAAGTAATTAAATATGAAATACAAAGTCCCACAGCAATTCAACAATAGTCAAGAGTGTGAGTTTTTCTAACTTGATGACATGAGAGAGAGAGAAAAGAGAAAAGAGAGTAAAGAGAGAGTGAGCAAGAGAGAGAGAGAAAGAGAGAGAGTCCTTCAGCTCCATTTCTTTAAAAGTCAGGCTTTAGGTAGTTTGGCATATTTCATATCTTAAAGGCAAAAAATGTAGAAAGCCAAAATAAAGGGGATAGAACTTTGAAAAGATATTTGGGATTACACTGAGTTAGCTGTAGAATGAGAACTGATCTTTGCTCTTGAGAGGCCATAGTTTATCTTCAGTCCATGTCTCTGAAATACTTCTCACTGTTGTGACGGTTGCAAGTTCTCTGTTAAAGGCTCTCTGGAATGAATTTTCTTTTCTATATCTCCAGTTCACTAGCATTGGCAATCCTGTACATGTGTCTCTTACTCTTAGATCTTGAGCCTTAGAAATATCTATAAATAGATGGTCCAAACACACAACCTCACTTCCTTCTTTGACTTGGTCATTGCTATATGACATTATTAAATATAATATATAAATATTTTGAATTTGTTAAAGATTAAAGTAGGCAATAGGGAAGCAAAACCCAAATCATAAATTTACATACCTATTTACATAGCTAATACTATTAAAGCAGTATTAATCTTTTAAACTATTTTTCCCAAAGAAAGGGATGTCTAAGGTGAATTCAAGCTGGGAAGGCCTTCTCTCGAGGAAGCGAACCACATGGCAGGTGGTGGAGGGCGACGACAGGCACCGTCTATACCTACACTGTGTGGGATTGTGAGTGGCAGTCCTGGGAAGTTCGCACTGTCACAAAAGACAGTATGGAAATGAAAAAGAACAGCTACGTAAGATGTGCTGCAGATAATCTTCTTTGGGTTTGGGTTTTAGAAAGTTGTGTTTTTGAAGTGTAAGGAGAAGCTGGGGTATACATTTTTTCCATGAAGTCAATTTTCTATTAATTAACACTTTAATGATACTTGATGAGCCTTAAAGGGCTATTCGAAAAGGGAAGGCACAGTTTCTAAGGCTTTTGCAGTTCTGATGTAACCACCCACACTTTCTAACCACATTCTAGTTAGTCATGTTTTTCAGTTCCAGAAAGGTGCTTAATTTAATCCCAAGCAGCTGAAACAGTTTCATTATTTTAGGTAAAGTTGCTTTTATTACCTTTGGTGTTTTTAATTGCCTTGTTGAAAATTATAAAAGTCAGTGTGTCAAAAACAATATGGATCTGTATGTATATAATAAGAATGAGTGATTCTATCTAAACTTGAAAATATCAAACAATTAGTTGACTGTCGGTGCTAAGCACTTAATTCTACTTCATGTTAATAACTATAATAAAACTGTGAAGGATTCCACAAAAATCTCATATTCATTATTTGGAAAGGTCAGAGGAGAGTTTGGCCCAGCTGAGAATTTGAGTCAAATATTAGCCCTGTGCAAGTATAATAAAGGAACTGGGGGGGGGAATTGTGAATCCCAACAGTTTGGCATGTATAGGTTGGCAGACTTCCAGGTTGCTTAATTTTGCTGTTCTTCTTAGATAGAAATATACCCTAGGCAAAGACAATTTTGTTTTTGGTAATTTTTCTGCATTGGTTTTCTATGATTAAGTGTTATTCTCCAGCTATTTCAGCTAATTATCATTGTCTCCCCAAAGGCTGATGAAACAAGGAATCTGAGCAGAATAAGGCTAATTTGACTCCATGGCTTATTAGGCATCCACACGCATGTGTTACTATGCTAAGTACTGTTATCTAGTGTGCTAAATAGACGTTATCCTTGCATCTACACAATCACCACCCAAAACTCACCACGATATCATGCGATGGGGCAGAAGAATAGGCAGCTGTGTGGTTCAGTAAGACATTACTTGGTTTCCATGTAACTGTGGAGAGTAAACTAAGGTAGAAAATCTTGCCAGAAAGGAGCGTACAGTGAAGGAGGAAGTACTGACAGTATTTGGCCCTTTGTATAGCCAGCCCTCTGAGTAAATCTCAGTTCTTTGTATGGAAAGGGTATACACTTTGCAGTGTTTGAAGAGCAGGAGGGAGTGGCTGGGCTGGGGGAGAATTTTCCCTTTAGTCATTTCACTTACAAGACTCTATGCCCTTTATCTTGGACTTCCTATATTCTTCTCTGAACTCTTGACACTTCCTTTTGGTTGTGTGAGTTCTCTGCTCTATTTATATGTGACTTTTTTTCCTGTGTGTTGAACAATGATGAAAATACTGGTTGAAAAGAATATCTTAATTTTGTTTTCTTAATTGTGATTGGCACCCTCTCTTTGCCTTGCGTGTGGTAGATAATCTAAAATGCATACTTCTCAGAGAACACTCTTGTCAAACATGTAAAAATGAATAGAAAGTCCTATTTAATTATGTTTTGAAGCACCAGTGTTAGAGAATTTGATTACGTTCTCAGCAAAAATATAGTAATTATGTATATTTGCACTTTCTAAATACAAAGAACTCATGAAGGGCATAAATTAACGCTGAAAAGTGACCCATTACTCTTCCTGTAGATCAAATGGGTCCTTTCCTAATAATATGGATTTAATTGGCTTGGGGTGTGGTCTAGACAACATTGCATTTTTGAAGTTGCCCTGACGATTCTAATATGCAAAGAGGTTCAGAACCATTTTAGCACAGAAATTAGATTTTATTTTAGTATATACTGTATATGATCAATAAGATCATTTTTATATTATAATGAATAGTAGGAAGGCCTGAGAAAGATTTTAAAATGACATGTTTTAATGTAACAAACCTAACTCACTATAAATTGTTTTTGATACATCAATGATTTTATTGTATTACACCAAAATAGTGTAGCAGAAGTAATGACATTAAAACAAAAAGTTTAAAAATTCTATAATTTTATTAACTGGAAAAACAAACCTTATAAAATAACTTAATTCCATTCCTTACATAGTTTCCTTAATAGAAATTTCATTGTGCATTTATTTTGCTGTTTAAATAAAGGGATAAGCATTTTCCTTTTCCTATTAGCAAGCTTATCATATTTTGTTGCATTTCTTTAAACTTCTCCACTTTCAACATCCTCAAACCAAAATTGTAGCTCTTCACAAGACGACAGATGAAATTGTTCTTTTGTTCCGTTCTCTCATATTCCTAGTGCCCCAGGCAGTTCTAGTATGTGTAATAAATGATGTTTGTAAATTGTAAGTGATTTTAATACCTATTATTTATATTAAGTATATTAATTCAGGAGCAATAGCACAACTGGTAGGGCATTTATCTTTGGACCCGAGCTATAGTACAGTTAGTAGGGCATTGCCTTGCATACTGTTGTCCTGGATTCCATGCCTGGCATCCCATATGGTAACTCAAACACATCCAGAAGTGATTCTTGAGTGCAGAGCCAGGAATAACTCCTGAGCATAGCTGGGTGTGATCCAAAAGAAAAATAAATTTTAAATGTTATACCATTTAAAATGTGTATTTAAAAATATATATTGACATATATATTTAAATATAAATATATATAAATATATATTACATAAATTCAATTACAGTCCTCAGAGTAGGATCAATATATCAAAAGCACACAATGTTGGCTATTATTCATATTAAAAATAAAAATGATATATATCCTATAAATTACTCCTCAAACATGTTTTGTTATTATATAGTTGGAGTTTTCTATTATTTCTTGGGGCAGAGGTTGTGCTGTTTCCTGAATGGTGCTCAGGAGTCAATGAGTCCCACCAGAAGTTTCCTGCCCCACCAGAATAGCAATTCTCTGCAAAATTCCCAGGATTTGTTACTGCTTGGCCCCTGCAGTGCTGGGAATCATGAAGAACGCTTGGCTGGTCTTCAGTTTTTCAGGGACTCATTACCACATTTGACTATGATTAAGGCCCCGGAGCTGTATTCTCTGATGTTGAGCGAACCATTTTCTATTGGAGATCACGCTGGGCTTTGCTGAATGCAAGCCATACACCTTAATTTCTGTAGTATCTCACTTGTCCTCCTTCCATTCCGCAAAACATTTTAATCCAAATTAAGTCACTTGATCACTTGATCACTTGAATCCCGTTATTCATCGATTTGCTCGAGCTGGCGCCAGTAACATTTCCATTGGGCCCTATCACGTGCCAATGTAGCCCAATGGCATCTGGTTGATTCAGGAATATGAAGAGCCTCAAACCGTTCCTTCAGGGTCTTAACAAGGAAGTCTGACCATCTTGTAGGTGGGCGGCCATGTGATCTTTTGACATCCCGTGGGATCCAGTCAGTAACGGCTCTAGTCCAGCGGTTGTCTCCAAATCGCATTACATATACAGCCCATCTTATTTTCGATGCCTTGGCAAACGAGACAGCGTCCCTGATTCTGGAATAGTGACGGAGGTCAGAACTCCGATTCCTTCACTCACTTGAGTGAGGCGTGATATTCCAAGCATAGATCTTTCGATGCCTCTCTGGGAGACCCGGATAGCATTCTCATCCTGCTTCGTAGGGCCCAGGTCTCTGAGGCGTATGTTAATGCAGGGAGAACGGTGGAGTCGAAGAGATGTGCCCGGGGCCGGAGGTTCTTTGTCCTTTTAGCTATTTCTTCGATGCCTTTGAAGGCATTCCATGCCGCTCTCTTCCTCCTGTGCAGCTCCAGGTTTTAGGTCGTTCATCATGTTGACTTCTCGACCTAGGTACACATAGCTGCTGCATTCAGAGATGTTTGTTCCATTGAGAGTGAATGGGGCCTCAGGAACTAGTTCATTTCTCATGAACATAGTTTTCTTCAGATTCAGCTGTAGACCTACCTTTCCACATTCTCGGTTAAAGTCAGCCAGCATTTGTGCCGCTTGGCTAATGTTTGGTGTTATTAGAACGATGTCATCAGCGAGGCGGAGGTGGTGTAGTTGCTGACCATCTATCTTCACTCCCAATCCTTCCCATTCTAATTGTCTCATGATGTTCTCGAGGGTGGCACTGAAGAGTTTTGGTGAGATGGTATCACCCTGTCGAACCCCTCTTTTGACATCAATGATCACTTCTTTGTAGAATGGTGAGATCCTGGTGGTGAATCCGTAATACAGCTCACGAAGGATCTTGATGTATTGGGTTTGAACACCCTGTTTGTTTATTTTTTTAATTTTTTTATTATACCACCGTGAAACATACAATTACAAAGGAGTTCATAATTGGTTCTTGGTAATACAGTATTCCAGCACGCATCCCTCCACCAGTGCCCCATTTCCACCACCAATGTACCCCTCCCCTCCTGCCCCCCAGGCCGCCTTAATAGCAGGTACCCCAGTTCCCTCTCTCTCTCTCTATCTCTCTCTCTCTCTGCATCTCTCTCCCTCTTATTTTACACATTGTGGCTAGCCCTGCAGATATTTAGAGTTTATCACTTAAGTCTCTTTGTGTATATTCAGTGATGAGTTTTAATCTGCCATTACCATTTCCCCATATTTAGTAAAAAAACACTGGTATCTATTTATATCCTAATAATGAATGCAGTCATTCTATATCTGTCCTTTTCCTGAACACCCTGTTTGACTAGGGCTTCGATGACTGCTTCAGTCTCCACAGAATCAAAGACTTTCTGTAAATCAATGAACATGAGACAGAGCGGCATCTTGTACTCCCTACAAACCTCAATGAGCTTGGTTACTGTGTGGATATGGTCGATTGTGCTGAATCCTTTCCGAAACCTGCTTGCTCGCATGGTTGTCCTTCATCTAGTGTTCTGCTAATCCTGTTCAGGATGACTCGTGTAAACAGCTTGTAGATGACAGACAACAGGCAGATGGGGCGATAGTTGCCGATGTCGTGAATGTCTCCCTTCTTGAACAGTAGAACTGTCCTGCTGGTTTTCCATTGGGAGGGCACCTTGCATTCGGACAGGTAGCGTGTGAAGAGCCGAGCTAGTGTATTGATGAGTACCGACGGCAGATTCTTCAGGTGTTCGGGTCTGACTTTGTCTGGGCCTGGTGCTGTTCCCTTCTTTACCGATGAGATGGCATGTCGGATTTCAGAAGGGAGAACGTTGGGAATGACATATCCATCCTGTGGAATTTGGTATGTGGGCAGGTGGATGTGGCTATCAAAGAGATTTGAGTAGAAGTCCTGGATAATCTTCTCCATTGCCTTTCTGGAAGATGTGATAGATCCATTAGGGCGTCGGAGGGCAGTCATCTTGGTCTTATAGTTGGCGAAGGACAGGCGGCCAGTGCGAATACTTTTTCCGGCTTCTGCTGCATCTTCCAGTATTTCTGCTCTTCTGTCTTTGAGGTCTGCTCTTATAGCTTCTCTGCACCGTTTAGCAAGCTTGGACGTTAGCATTTGGTCTCCTGAGGCTCGCGCCTTGCCACGTTGGCGAATGAGCTCAAGAGTTTCTGAAGACAAGGGTCCTTTTGTGTCTTTCTCTCTCTCGGCATTCTTCGCACAATCATGGAGGTGCTGAACCAGTCGGTTGTATTCTTCGTCGATGTCATCAATGATGGTATCTTCCCATGTTGCTGCAATGGTGCCAAAGAGTTCCCAGTTGGTGGTCGTTCTGGGAGTTCTCTTCTTAAACTTTGCAGCTTTTTCTCCCCGTTGCAGGAAGTAGAATTTTGCACGAAGGAGACGGTGGTCCGATCCTGTCTGGAATTTGGGGACGACAGCAACATCGGTCAGACAAAACCGTCGATTGAAGATGATGTGGTCAATTTCATTGTGGAACTGTCCACCAGGAGATTCCCATGTACAACGTTTCGCTTCAGCCTTCTGAAACTGTGTGTTCCCATGAATAGTCTTGGTGGACGTGATGAACTCAGATAGTCTCTCACCCTGTTCGTTCCATTCTAGGCCATGGGTCCCGATGTGGAGTTCTTCAGCCAATCTTCTCGGTCCTATCTTGGCATTAAAATCACCAACTATGATCTTGTAGAAGGTGTGATCTTTTTTATAGAACTCCTCCAATTCCATGTAGAATTTCTCAATTTCATCTTCTTTGTATGTGGATGTTGGTGCATAGACAATGAAGATAGAAATTGCTGGCAGTGGCCACATCTCCTCAAGTGTTATCGTCCTATTCGGTTTGTTACGCATTCAAATGAATCAATGTTGACAGCCATGTTCGTGTTGACAAGGACACCAACGCCGACCAAGCCTCTTTCGTCACATATTCCAAGGAACAATTCTTCTCTGGTGTCAAATACAGCATGATGCGGCTGACGCCTCCTCGTCTCAGTCAGACCAATGATGTCATACTTGATCTTTTGCGCTTGCACCATCAGATCCTCAATATATGCTCCCGATGCCAGCGTATGTGCATTGAAAGTACAGACAGTCATTTTAGTCCTTCTTCGTTTTGGCAGCCTAGGACAGCGGTGAAATTTTATCAGGCACTGCTTGTTTGCCTTTCTTACTGCTGCCATATTAAGGGCTCTTTCGGGGTCAGGAAAATAAACATTTTTTGTTACTGGATTTGGCATATCGAACACGCATCGGACAGCTTGCCAGGCTCTGCCATGCGGGTGCTATATTCTCATTAAGTCACTATTTTCACGTATAGCTCATTTCATATTTCTTTTTCTTAAGCATGTTCTACTTCATGGAACAGGGAGAAAAGGTTGCAAAGTTTAAGAAGAGAACTCCCAGAATGACCATCAACTGGGAACTCTTTGGCATGGGAAGATTAAATCATTGATGACATTGATGAAGTATACAACTGACTGGTTCAGCACCTCCATGATTGTGTGAATAACTCTGAGAGAGAGAGAGAGAGAAAGCCACAAAAGAATGCTTGTCTTCAAAAACTCTTGAACTCATTTGCCAACATGGCAAGGCACGAGCCTCAGGCAACCAAATGCTAACGTTCAACCTCACAAAGCAGTGCAGAGAAGCGATAAAGACCTCAAAGAGAGAAGAGCGAAATACTGGAAGATGCAGCAGAAGCCAGGAAAAGCATCCACAATGCCTGCCTGTCCTTTGCCAACTATAAGACCAAGATGACTGCTCTCCAACGTCCTGATGGATCTATCACATCTTCCAGAAAGGCAAAGGAGAAGATTATACATGACTTCTACTCAGATCTCTTTGATAGCCACGTCCACCTGCTTTCCCAATATTCTCCCTTCTGAAATGCAACATGCCATTTCATTGGTAAAGAAGCCAATAGCACCCAGCCCAGACGAAGTCAGACCCGAACAACTGAAGAATCTGCAGTTAGTACTCAGCAGTACACTGGCTCGGCTCTTCACATGCTACCTGTCTGAATGCAAGGTGCCCTCCCAGTGGAAAACCAGCAGGACAGTTCTACTGTTCAAGAAGGGAGACATCCATGACATTGGCAACTATCGCCCCATTTGCCTGTTGTCCATCATCTACCAGCTATTCACACTAGTCATCCTGAACAGGATTGGCAGAACATTAGATGAAAGATAAACATGTGGCAAGCTGGCTTCTGGAAAGGATTCAGCACAATTGACCATATTCACATGTTAACCAAGATCATTGAGGTTTGTAGGGAGTTCAAGATGGTACTCTGTCTCACATTCATTGATTTAAAGAAAGTCTTTGATTCTGTTGAAATGGAAGTGGTCATCGAAGCCCTAGCCAAACAGGGGCGGTCAAACCCAATACATCAAGATCCTTCGTGAGTTGTATTAAGAATTCACCATCAGGATCCCACCATTCTACAAGGAAGTGATCGTGGATGTCAAAAGAGGAATTCAGTAGGGTGATACCATTTCAACAAAACTCTTCAGTGCCACCCTCAAGAACATCATGTGACAATTAGAATAGGAAGGAATGGGAGTGAAGATAGTTAGCAACTACAGCACCTCTGCTTCACTGATGACATCATTCTAATAACACCAAACATTTGCCAAGTGGCACAAATGCTGGCTGATTTTGACCAAGAATGTGGAAAGATAGGTCTACAGCTGAATCTCAACAAAACAATGTTCATGAAAAACAAACTAGTTCCAGAGGCCCCATTCACTCTCAATGGAACAAACATGTCTGAATTCAGCAGTTAATTGTACCTAGGTCAAGAATTCAATATGATGAAGGACCTAAAACCTGAACTGCGCAGGACGAAGAGAGAGGCATGCAACTTCAAGAGCATCGAAGAAATAGCTAAGATGAAAAAGAACCTCCAGGTACATCTTTTCAACTCCACCATTCTCCGTGCATTAACATATACCTCTGAGACCTGGACCCTACAAAAGAAGGATGAGACATTATTTGGGTCTCCCAAAGAGGAATCAAATGAGCTATGCTTGAAATGTCACACCTCACTCAAGTGAGAGAAGGAATCCCAAGTTCTGACCTCCATTGATGATCCAAAGTCACAACACTGTCTCATTTGCCTAGGCATCGAAAATCAGATGGGCTGGACATGTAACGTGATTTGGAGATGACCGCTGGACTAGTGCCATTACCGACTGGAACCCATGGGATGTCAAAAGATCAAATGGCCACCCACCTACAAGATGGTCAGACTTCTTCGCCTAGACCCTGAATGATCATTTTGAGGCTCTTTGTATTCCTGGAACAAGCAGCTGCCATTGGGCTACAGTGGCATGTGATAAGGTTAAATGGAAACGTTACTGGTGCCCACTCAAGCAAATATACAAATAATGATATCAAGTGATCAATCGTGTTTTGAGATGGGAAATTAGTGGTTCAATAATAAGATCCTTTATTTTCTTTGAAAGCAAATAACATGAATTTTTAAAAAAGATTTGTCTTGGGACTTTAAAAAAAGCCTGTCATGAAAAACTTCAATCAGAAACAAAATAAAAGGGTAGTATAATGAAACCTCATGCAACTATCATTCAGCTTCTACAAAGATTAACTTTTTGCCTTGTCTCAAGCATTCTCCTACTCTTCATTATATGTGTATGCTCTATTATGTTTATACTTACTTAGATTTGATTGGGGATTGCAGAGAGTGGGGACTCCTCAGCTGTATTCAGGAACTGGCCTGGAACAGCTGACCCATGTGCTTAGAGCTTGGAATTGGCAATACAGTGAGATCTGACCCATATTGTTTGTGTTCAATGGTGCTGGAAGCTACCAGGTGGTTATATCTAATATTGCTAGAAGGGCCATTGGTGTAGGGATTAATGAAGTTCTTACTTGAAAGGATGTTTCCATTAATTTGAACTACATTCCTGGCCCCTATATTTACTGATCAACATTTCACTTAGACTGTTATGAGAAGAATTCAAGCAAAGTCGTTGAAATTGTTTCTTTTGTAAAAGAACTGTTTTGATTTTTCTAAAGTAAACAAAGTTATGTAGATTTCAGTTTTAAGTATATATTTAAATTTATAAGAAACTATTTTTTCCCTCATAGTAAAACTAATTACACACTCAATTGTAATATATGAGGATTTCAATTGGGTCGTATCCTCATAAATACTTGCAATTATTGGACATGTGCAATGTTAGTTATTATGGAGGTTATGATGATATTTCAGCTTTATTTCTGTTTGTTTTTCATGACAAATGGTGTTAAATATATTTTCATATCCTTATTGGACATGCATATATATATATGTAGAGATATATATGTATATATATATATATATATATATATATAAATCACTGTCTTCACCGTTCATCGTTGATTTGCTCAAGCAGGCACCAGTAACATCTCCATATGTCCTGTCTCATGCAAGTAGAGCTCAAGGGCCAAGGGCACCTGCTTGCTCCAGGAACATAAAGAGCCTCAAACCATTCCATCAGGTCATGGGAATGAGATCTATAATTCTATAATTGTTACTGGTATTTGGCATATCAAATACGACATGGGTAGCTCACCAGGCTCTGCTGTGTGGGTAGCATACTCTTGTAGTCATCTCTAAATCCAGCATTTATTGATGAACTGCATGGCTGCAAGTGGCCATGCGAGCCGTGCTGTAATAGGCTGGTCTGCTGGGTAACGTAAAGTATTTGTTCAAATTCTTTGCCAAATTTTTATTAGGAGTTCTTCATAACAGAATAGTATTTTGTATGCTGGATAGATGTTCTCAATTGAAAATATATACCAAAAAGTATTTCCTCAGGCTTGGGGCCCCTTGTCATTTTGTTAACAGTGTCCTCTGAAGAGAATAAATTTCAATTTGATACGATGTGATTTATCTTTTATTTATTTATTTTTATGTATTATTTATTTAATTTTGACTAGGAGTCTACAGTCATAATTATACAGGGTGCCAGGAATTAAACCTAAGTCAGCTGTAGGGAAGGCAAGTGCCCTACTCTCTGTATTATTTCTTTGACCCTACTTTTGCTTTCTTAAGTCACGCCACTCTTGTAGTTAAGAGGAGTGTTAAATTGAACATAGCAAAGGCATATATATGATAACCTCTAAATATATGTATTGCAAACCACAATGAGTAGGAAGAGGGGGGGAGAGAGAGAGAGAGAGAGAGAGAGAGAGAGAGAGAGAGAGAGAAGACAAGGTGTCTGCCATAATGGCAGAGCGGTAGGCTGGGGGAGGGTGAGGGAATCAGGGAACATTGGTGGTGGGAAATGGGCACTGGTGGAAGGATGGGTGGTGGAACACTGTATGACTTAAACCCAAACATGAACATCATTGTAATTGTATATTTCATGGTGGTATAATAAAAAAATTTTTTTTTAATTTTTACAAAAAGGGAGGGTTAAAATTGTTTAGTATTTTAAAGTGTCATGCAGGCCCAAAAGGTGATTTATATTATTGACTGTGTATGTTTAAGATGCAGTTATTGCCTATTGCCTGTTTCAATATTGTCAAGTAGCCATCTTGTTTTTCTACTGCTTTAGAATTCCAAAGCTAAATAGGGCACTTAAAATTTATAGTGATGGATTGCTTGAAACTAAACTAAATTTTGTGGGATCATTAGCTTTCTACTTGGTGTTAGACTTGACCTGGAAGATCTCATCATAAATTCAACTTTCTTTAAAAAAAAAGTTGGTATGGGAGGGGTACACACCAGGTGGTGCTCAGGGCTTACTCCTGTTTCTGCACTCAGGGTCACTCCTGGAGGGTTCAGGGAACTATATGGGATGCCTGGGATTGAACCCAGGTTGTCCACGTGCAAGGCTAGTGTCCTACCAGCTGTAGTGTTGCTCAGACCATGGGTTTAACTTTTATAGTGACAAACAGGATGACTTCTGAGTGCTCTAACCTGTACCTAAATTTCTGAGCTCACTTTGAATAAGACCAGAAATAGACTCATGTGTCTTTTTGAAGAAACAGGGCAAGCACAGCACTTCACCGCTCTGCAGCAGCATCTGTTTATTAGGGAGACTGTCATATGCACAAGTGAACATTCATTTAGAATAGCTCCAGCGGGCTCCATATTTTTGTCCGTTTATACTCATTCAGATTTCTCTTATGTGGGAACTGAAGTAGAAACATTTCTTCTTAGACTTGCTTCTAGTTAAAAAAAACAAAACTGCGAAACATGTGTAATATTTAAAATGCTAATATGATAAGGCATATGTACTTACCGTACAAATTATATTGCTCCTTAAAACTAAGGTTATTGGCATTGATTATGGTTGAAGATTAAACATACATGTTTTATTTCATAAATAAAAAATTTTAACTACATGTTCTTAGGAATGAAGGATTCAGTCCTGTAGGTTTTAACTTGTCTTCATTTTCATCCATATCCAGTTTTCATTCCCAACTGCTAGACTGACTGATTTGTAGAACCTTTACATCAACAATAGATGCAAAGAAAATCCACTCTTATGCACTGCTCTATTAATTTCCACAATTGCATGATCTCATCCTATAATAAATCTCTAGTGTATATCATTTGAGTGGTTGTACTTTTCTGATTAAAGCAGTACTGGTACAGAAATTAGTACTAGAATTATTTCCAGAGGGGGAAACCTTAGAAAGGGATGTGTCTCAAATGACTTGATTAAATTTAAAGGCAGTAATGACCTTGTTTTCATGTGTAAACTGAAGATATACTAGGAGTTCAGTCCTGCAGGAAAAAGCAATTACTGAAATTACTTCCTCTTGTAATAAAGTCCCTATAGAAAGAAGGCAAATCTTTAGGTCATCACTTATTTATTCCTATAGAATATTTTATCCTGAATAAGAGCATAATTGTTGCTTCTAAGTTCACTCACTAGTGAACTGGATCCTTTTGAGATATAAAGTGATGAGCTCAGAGATTCAAGAAGCAAAATGTTTGGGATATAATCAATCTACGTCCCACCCTAAGCTCCATCTAAATTCCATCTTAGTTAAGAATAGAGTCATGCAGAAAAGTTACTGGAAATCTTCTGTTTTCCCTAAAAAGATTTCCTGTCTTGAGTACATGCTTTGCATGTGAATCACTCAGGTTAAATTGTCAGCATCCTATATAGTTTCCTGAGCACTACCACCAGTAATTCCTGAGTGCAGAACCAGGAGTGTACACGTGAGCATCACCGGGTGTGATCCAAAACAAAACAAAAAAATTACTTTTGATTTACATAGTCAAAATTCTAAAAAAATACATTCAGTTTAATTAATTAATAGGTGATATTGTGACTGAAGACGGTGAGCAAAAAATGGCGTGTCCGGTGAATAAGTTAAACCCTACTGCATGTCATCTCATCCCACCCCAAAGAAAAAATCATTCTGGGACTGAAGAGATTAGTACAGTGGGGTAAGGTGATTGCTTTGCATGTGCTGACTTGAATTCTGTTATCCCATATGGTAGGCCCCCTGAACACCACCAGAAGTGATCCCTAAGCACAGAACCAGGAATAAGCCCTGAACACTGTTAGGTGTGGACCCCAAACCCCATACCCCATCCTACACTTTTGTTCTTTTTGGGTCACATCTGGCAGTGCTCATGGATTATTTCTGACTCTGTGCTTAGGAATTACTCCTGGCAGTGCTCAGGGGAATTTATGAAATCCCAAGGAATGAACTCAGGTTAGCTGTATGCAAGGCAAATACCCTATATGTTGCACTATCACTCCAGTCTCTGATTCTTACTGTTATAATTAGTAAAACACTTCCAGAAATTATATATAGCTATTAAAAGTTTGAGATAATTTCATATTCAATAGACCCTGAAAATAATTACATTTACAAATCAATGGAAAGGTAAATCTGAGATCAAGAGGAAATATATACAATCAATGAACCTAGACAGTGTTACAAATAGTTTAGTTTACTATATCAAGGATGCAGCTAACACAGGGCAGCCTTGAACACAAAATGCAAAAATATAAGTGACAAATCAAATAGATTTAATAAATGGATTCTGGTGATATAGCATGTTATAAGGGTCATACTGAATACATTTAATGGTTCTAAGTAGCATGAAAAATGAGAAGGATAAGGTGTAGGGTGCTTTATAATGGAAAAGAGATGGGAAACCTTGGTGCCAGACTGACCTTGTTTTGGATCTGGGCGCCAGCTTTATTAGCTGTGTAATCTTTGACAAGGTACTTAATTCATGTACTGTAAAAATTGAACAAAATCTACTTTGCAGGGTTTTAAATGAAGATCAAATCAGATAAATTCCAGAACTGCTCATATGCTATAAACTTATTTCCCCAAAGTATTGCTTGAAATTTCTTCAGAATATTATTTGGGACAATTAAAGATAAAATGGAACACATCTAGCTATCAACTAAGTGAGTGCTTCTCAAGCCTGGGTGAATATGTTTGATTATCCAGTGTTTGGTCAAATGTTCATCTGTTTTTTAGGAGGCATGGGGTTGGACATGAAGTTGTTCTTTCCAATGCATTTTCATCAGGGCAGAAAGATACTACGGTGGGTAAGGAGCTTGCTTACATGTGGCCAACCGAGAATCCTATAGGGTCCCTGATCACAACCAGGAGTAATTCCTTAGCACAGAGCTAGGAGTAACCCCTGGACCTTGCCAGATGTGACCCCCCCCCACCCAAAAATATAATAAAGGAAGAAGAGCTCTAATATATTTTCATGGAATGTGAGCTCTGCATTCCAGAGACCTCCCTTAAAGAGCCAACATCCAAACCATGGAGATAGCTTCACTAATTCAGAGAGGATGCCATTGGCAAGGTATCCTGCAGCAGTCACTGCCTGGCTGTCAAGATAAGCTCAAGTCTTAGAGAAGTCATCTGGACCACCATGCAATCACTTGTGATTTGGGTGAGATGAGTACTTGACAGTACGGGCCATAAATTTACCTCAAGTAAAATCTCACATTTGTGAATATTCAAACCTTAACTCTTATTAGGAACTGAAACATGAAAGACAAGTTGGTGACATTCTCTCACTTTAAATGATTTTTACACTGCTTGAATTTTTTTTTTTTACAAAATAAAACAACACATATTTTCTAGTGCTTTATTTTCTGTCCTTTTGTTTTTGTACTTTGGCAGAATTAGTGATGCAGTGAGGACTTTTAGAAAGCACAAAGGCCAAGGGCCGGAGTGATGGAACAGTGGAGAGGGTGTTTGCCTTGCACACAGCCAACGCAGGTTCCATCTCGGGCTTCCCATAAGGTCTTACAAGCACTGTTAGGAGTAATCCTGAGTGTAGAGCCAGGATCTAAACCTGAGCATCGCTAGGTGTGACCCAAAAAGCAAAGAAAGAAAGAAAAGAAAGAAAGAAAGAAAGAAAGAAAGAAAGAAAGAAAGAAAGAAAGAAAGAAAGAAAGAAAGAAAGAAAGAAAGAAAGAAAGAAAGAAAGAAAGAAAGAAAGAAAGAAAGAAAGAAAGAAAGAAAGAAAGAAAGAAAGAAAGAAAGAAAGAAAGAAAGAAGAAAAAGAAAGAAAGAAAGAAAGAAAGAAAGAAAGAAAGAAAGAAAGAAGAAAGAAAGAGAGGAAAGAAAGAAAGAAAGAAAGAAAGAAAGAAAGAAAGAAAGAAAGAAAGAAAGAAAAGAAAGAAAGAAAGAAAGGAAGAAAGAAAGAAAGAAAGAAAGAAAAGAAAGAAAGAAAGAGAGAGAAAGAAAGAAGAGAAAGAAGGAAAGAGAGAAAGAAAGAGAGAGAAATAGAGAGAAAGAAAGAAAGAGAGAAAGAGAGAGAAAGAGAGAGAAAAGAGAGAGAGAGAGAAAGAGAGAAAGAGAGAGAGTGAGAAAGAAAGAGAGAAAAGAAAGAAAGACAGACAGACAGAAAGAAAGCAAGCAAGCAAGAAAGCAAGCAAGCAAGAAAGAAAGAAAGAAAGAAAGAAAGAAAGAAAGAAAGAAAGAAAGAAAGAAAGAAAGAAAAAGAAAGAAAGAAAGACAACACAAAGGTCAAGTTTCACTTGAGATTATTTCTTTGATTTTGTATTGCAACCTTTTTATTTTCATTTTGAAGTCTAAGTTGCAGGACATTATTTATGCCAACTAATTTTATGGTTCATGATTGAACAGAAGGCATTAATTCAATTGTAAGCATTTAAAAGATATTTTAAGTAGCAAGCACTGTGGAAATTCTTCATATCTAGCCAGAAATAAGGCATTGTTATTTGTAATAGCAGCAGAAAGATTAGCAATCACCTAGTCATTAGGTTTTTTTAAAAAAAATCCATCAAGTAGTGGAGAAGACTTAATCCATGAAATGTAGGAAGGAAAAAATTACTGCAAATTCAATCTCAGAGGGCAAAGATTACTAAGAGGAAACTACCACACTTGCTGGGAAATGATCATCTTAGAAATACTACAGGCACATGAACTCTATAAATATGAATGGAATGATCATTTCATGAGGCTTTATGCTTTTTAGTTGTAATCTTTTGAACTTTCATATTGCAGATAAATTTTAGCTACCTTTTATTTCTGGAAGAAGAAAGTCTTAAAAGTAAAAATGAAATTTAGAAAGATGGCCATGATCCAAGTAAGTTCCCAATGCATTCTGTGAAGGAAAAAATATTAAACACTAAACCTCCCAGCTCAGGGCCTCCAGCTGCTCACCAAAGTGCACACATCTCCTAAGGGACTGCACAAATTGGAGCCACATGGCTTCTCTCTCAATTTACTTGACATCAAACATCCAGGTGGATGCTGGAAAGCAGAATCATTGCATCACCAGTTTCTTTTGAAATATTGAATAGAAGCTTCTTGTAGGAATAAATTTCAGAAAGCCAATTTCTCCCCACTTCTCCTCTACTGACCATCTTGTCAATTTAATTTTCGAATGACTTAAAAAAACTAGGTTTAAATAAGAAAAGAAGGTTAATATTTTTAAATTTTAAAGGAGCATTTTAAATAGTCTGTCATGAGAAAAGTGTGTTTCTTTTTGTAATTAAAAGTATCACTGTCACTGTATCACTGTCTTCCCATTCATCATTGATTTGCTCAAGCGGGCACCAGTAACATCTCCATATGTCCTGTCTCATGCAAGTAGAGCCCAAGGGCACCTGCTTGCTCCAGGAACATAAAGAGCCTCAAACCATTCCATCAGGTCATGGGAATGAGGTCTATAATTGTTACTGGTATTTGGCATATCAAATACGACATGGGTAGCTTGCCAGGCTCTGCCGCAGGAGGTAGAATATTCTTGCAGTCATCTCTAAATCCAGCATTTATTGATGAACCACGCGACTACAAGCGGCCGCGAGAGGTGGGCTGTGATAGGCTGGTCTTCTGGGTGGAGTTCTGACAAGGGGGAAGTCCGATGTGGAAAATGGAGGCCCTCATGGAGTGGGGGGTCATCTGGCTTGTTGCAAGGCTCTGCTGGGGTGGCAGGCCAGGGCTAGAACACGCCATGCCTCCCGGATGCCTTGTGAGCAGCTGGGCACAGGGAGAGCCAGTAGCAGCTCTGCCCCATGTCTGTGAGTCTCTGGATCAGCATACCTGGGCCGGATTTAAAAAAAAGACTGCTGCAGGGTGGCTCCGATGAGCCAGGCTGTGATAGGCTGGTCTGCTGGGTGGAGTTCTGACCAGGGGAAAATGGTATTGTTTTGAAAAAATAAAAAAAATAAAAAATAAATGTACCAGTGTGGCATCTGGAGAGATAGCTCAACAGACTAGTGTCGCGATACTTTGCATAAAAGGAGACCCAGTTTGATTCCTGGCATCACATGGTCTTCCTAACACCACCAGGAGTAGTTCTTGACTACAGAACCCCCAGCAACTGCTGTGTGTGGCCCAGAAACAATTAAAAGTATAAAGGCAAATAAGCATAGTTCTTTAGTGTTTTCATTAACACAGGTTGCATTTATTCTAGTAATCATTTATTGCTGAAATACGTTATTCTAGTGCTGAATACCTCATAGCCATAGGACATTCTGTTGATTTAGTTCTTAGCCCCTATCATCAAAAGAAGAGACGAAGAAGATCTGAGCACCTAGTTCAAGTTCCAGTTTGACTTGTAAGTCATTGAACAACAGTGGTTATAAAGTGACATCTCCCAGACATATAGTTTGCTAATATTTGTAACAACAATGCAAAGGATATTGAAGCCACCTAGCTAACAAGTCTTATAAAGTTAGTTTAAGTAACACATCAGGATGTCAACAGCTCTTTTAGTTTCTTAATTTGTGCTCTTTATCTCTGTAGTATTCTTACTCAGGTAGGTGGATTAGTTTATATTTGCAGCTCTAAAATAATGTGAAATGATTTTTTCTCCAGAAAATGACTGCTTAAACTACTAAGAAAGAGGATTTATTTTAATCTTATTGTTTAATATATCTACATTTAGGAAAGCCAAAATATATTGGAGAAACATAGTTATGATAAAGATATTTATTGTATAAATAGGTATTTTGATTTAATTCCAGGACATCTTTTTATGTGTGTCTACTTATAATGGGAACACTGTTTCTTAAGTGAAAAAATAGGCTATTTTATACCCTATTGTTACTAGGATAATTATTTTCAACAATTTCCTAATATGCCCACAAAAATCTTTATCTTTTTTATTTTTTGGCTTGCAATATAGAAAAGTTTATTAGAAAGTAGAGGAGAAAGGAAAAGAAGTTCCCCCAGTGGGCACACACACACACACACACACACACACACACACACACACACACACACATATATATATATATAGTGTTTATACATCGATGTACCATTGCATATCTATTTTTTTTTAGTTTTGGGTCTCACCCAACTCTGTCCAGGGGTTATTCCTGACTCTGCACTCAGGAATTACTCCTGACAATGCTCAGGGGAATATATGGGATTCCAAGAATCAAACTTGGGTTGGCTACATGCAAGGCAAATGCCTTACTGACTGTACTATCATTCTGGCAACAGCATTGCATGTCTTAAATGCCAGAAATATAAAAATGTACAATTCCTCTAGAAATGGATAGATTTTGTAATCAAGACATACAAATAACTGTTATGAAATTAAACATGATTCTTTATCTAAGATGCTGTATACAAATATAAAATGAACTAATCATTCAGTGAAGAATGAAAAGGGACACTCTACACAGGAATAAATGC